>PVKP010000718.1:28393-178379 GCA_004027715.1 Plecturocebus donacophilus
TTTTTTTTTTTTTTTTTTGCTAAGAAAATGAAAAAATAAATAAATAATAAATATACAAATAAAAATAAATTTAAGAAAAGATACAGTGATGAACAAGGAACTTCATCACCACCTTGGCAGTGGGACTGTGGCAAGGGTGCCAGCTCAACAAAAACTAGGATTTGAAGTTTGAGTGTGTCTGCTGCATTTGTGGCTCAGAGGTCCTCCCAAACATCTGCTTACATAAAATGGCATGCACAGGTCACAGGATTCTGTAAGAAGGGGACTGTTTTTTTTTTTTTTTTTTTTTTTTACTAAGACGGGGTTTCACCATGTCGGTCAGGCTGGTCTTGAACTCCTGACCTCAGGTGATCCGCCAACCTTGGCCTCCAAAATGCTCAGATTACAGGCATGAGCCACCACGCCTGGCCAGAAGGGGACTTTTTTTAAGTGAGTGTTTTAGGGGCAGGGAGACAAGATCCTTTTTTTCTAGCATCATTGATCTCTTCTTTTCTTCCTCTGTTGAGCCACGTTGCCTTCCAGCTACCAAACTACTCCTGTATTTCCCCTAAGAAAAGCACTGTATGTTTATATTCCCTGACTCCACTTTCCCTCTGCGGGTTCTTTCTGCCATCCACTGAAGATGGCTTTCATCCTTACTTTCCCTTGGGAACCCTGCTTGTCAAGGTCATTAAGGGCCTTGATGCTGCCAGAGCCAAGGCCTCATCTTCCTGCTCCCCTCAGGAATATTTGGCGTGACTGACACACTCTTTTATCTTTAAGCATTTCTTTCACACTGCTTCCAAGCTCGCCAACCACTCCTTCTCAGTGGAGAGGCATCTCCTCTTCCCAGTCTCTCAATGTTGAGATTCCTAGAACTCAGTCCTTAGGCCTTTCTCTTCACTCCCTGGTGACCTCCTCCACTCCTATGACTTGTAAGTTTATCCACAATGGTGACTCTCAGATCATGTCGCCAGCTCAGAATTTTCACAGGCATGTCAAACTATACATGTCCCAAACTAACTTCTCATTTCTTTCCTACAGTGCCACAATGGCTGCTCCACATCTCAGGAAATGTACCAATGTTCACCTAATTGCACAAAATAAAAATCCTAGAGTATTCTTGACTTCTCTCTGACCCTTAAACCCCACATCAAGCAACAGAAGCTACCCAAAATCCATCCATTTTGCACCACCTCCACTGCTGCCGCCACCCCATCTTCTCCAGCCTGAACAACTGCAGCTGCCTCCTGACTAACCTCCGTGCTTCCACCTCAGAGAACTGTCCATTTGCACCCCTCCCCAGCTACCAGAATGATCTCTTTGAAAAGTAAATGAGCCCAGATGTGGTGGCTCATGCCTGTAATCCTAACACTTTGGGAGGCCAAGGTGGGTGGATCACCTGAGGTCAGAAGTTCGAGACCAACCTGGCCAACATGGGGACACTCCATCCCTACTAAAAATGCAAAAAAAAAAAAAATTAGCCCTCAAAAAAGGAAAGAGAGAAAGTGAGAAAGCAAGAAAGAGAGAAAAGAAAAAAAAAGAAAGAAAGAAAGAAGAAAGAAAGAAAGAAGAAAGAGGAAGAAGGAAGGAAGGAAAGAAGGAAGGAGGGAAGGAAGGAAAAGAAAAGGAATTGAGACTGTGCCTCTGCAGGAACCCTCCAATAATTTCTCATCACAATAAAATCCACATTTTGCAATGGTCTGCCCCTCTCTGTTTCCTCTTCCACCTCCTCTTCTGACACTACCCCCTCCCTCATTCCACTTCACCCACATGGGTCCCCTTAATGAAAACACCAGGGACAGTCTTTTCTTAGGGTCTTTGCTCTTGCTGTTTCCTCTGCCTGTGCTCATTCCAGATACTTACAGGTTTTCCACCCTTCAGTACTCAATAAAGAGGCCCTGATCGCTTATTCTAAAACAGGTCATCTGTCACTCTGTAGCGCTTTATCTAGTTTTACCTTTTAATTAGCACCTATTATGAATGGAGCTATTATTTATTTCTTTACAGGCTATCTCCTCCATTGGAATATGAAATCCACCTTGGCAAGTACATGAACTACTTTGGTTACTCCTGGATTCCTAGATCAGAGAATAATAGCTGGCATATAGCAGGGACTCATTAAATATTTATTGAATGAATGAATAATGTCTTGATATCTAGTCTCTGGCCAGGCCTCAAGTAGTAACATACTAAAGCTGACTCGTACCAGCTGAGAGCAGATTATAAGCATCTCTGTTCAACTTTGCCTTCAGTGACATCATACCAACAGCTTGAAATATGCTGATGGGAATATGTACACCACAGAAACTGACAAACACTACAAATCAGGAGTTCCTTTTTCTTTTCTTTTTTGTAGAGCTGTTTAGCAGCACACCAAAGGCTCTGGAAAAGGATTGGAAATAATCTTAGAAGAAACTCTTTCCTCAAAGGACTCTGGATCACTGAGAGGCCAAGCAGTGCTGCCTCTGGGCCCTGATGACAAAGCTGATCCCGCATTGGAAAGAGGAGCATTCTGCTTGGAACAAGGCACTGTGGGACCTGAAGGGAAGACAGTTCCATCTAGCCCTTGTCGCTTTGCAGCTTTGTGAGGGCTGGGACAAAGCCCTGAAGCAGGAGGAGAGCTCACAGAAGCACCAGAAGCATCGGTAGCAGTGGCTACTCTTGCAACCTGCTGAAAGGAGTTATTAAGAAGGTGGTAGGAAGAAAGGAACCCACAAGGCCCCCAGAAATATCTGGGGGAGCTTTTTAAAGAGAGCCTGAGGTTGACAGGTGAGGACTAGTAGACAGTTTTTTTTTTTTTTAAAGAGACAGTGTCTCATTCTGTCACCCAAGCTAGTATGCAGTGACACAGTCATAGCTCACTGCAGCCTCAAACTCCAGGCTCAAGGGATCCTCCCACCTCGGCCTCCCAAGTAGCGGGGACTACAGGTGCATGCCACCATGCCCTTCTCATCTTTACAGTTTGTAGAGACAGAGCCCCATAATGCTGCCCAGGCAGGTCTCACACTCCTGGCCTCAAGTGACCCTCTTGCCTTGGCCTCCCAAAGCACTGGATTAAGGTGTAAGCCAGTACACCCAACCTAGACAGAAAATACTGATTATTCACTCTCACGTGACCTAATTTGCACCCTCTGGGAGACTAGAGGGAGTCATCTTCGAAAAGAGGTGTGTGTTCCAAGGCCGGCTCCTTTATTTGAACCGACAGCTTTTAGTACCAAGAGCTGGAGTTGAGATTCTCAGAGAGGAGTAGAGTCACTCAGTGGGCTGATTAAAAAAACAGACTCACAGTCACCTTCAGCGCCCTCTAACGGATTTAGCAGATGGAAATAAGACCCAATAATCTGCATTTTAAAGAAATAATACAGCTGGTCCATGGACCAGTTATTGCGAAGCATTGTACAGACGGTCAATGACTCAGGAGGGTTCCATTTACGATTTTTCGACTTTACCATGGGTTTGTGGAGACGTCGCCCCATGGTAATTCCAGGAGCATGGGTGCTTCAGCTTACACTGCCCGGGAAAGAGCTAGGGTTTACTCCCCTGTCAGCGGCGCCTACTGTCTTCCGGGGCCCACTTTGCTAAACACCGAGTTGGAAAAGCAGCTTCCTCTCTTTCCCAACTCTGGTAGCGCTTCTTCCAGGTGTAAATTCCACCCGCCCTCTGCCTTAAGGCTCCCTAGAACCCAGGATGGCTCCAGAGAAAGGAAGCTGGTCACCGACCCGATGCTTTCCAGGTGGTGAACGTGCACGCCCCACACCCCGAGCGGGAGGAGCGCGGCCTGCGGGCTGCAGGGCGCTGTTGTGAGAAGCCGACGAGCCCGGTTCCAGAAACCAAACAGCCGTTGTTATCGTGCCTTTTAAACCACGCGTTGAGGTTTCCGTTTCTTCCTCTGCAGGCCCTTAAGTACTTTCCTTTGGGTTTCTGTGTTTTCTGCCGTTGCCAGGAGCTCCGATCCGCCTCCCGCGGCGGGGGCGCCCGGGTGCGCTGGTCTCTCCCGCGGGCTCAGCGGGCCGGCGCCGCAGCGTCACCAGCAGAGCGCAGCAAGGAGGGCGAAGCCTCCGGGGCCGCTCCTCGCCGCCTGGAGTCATCCTTCCTCCGTACGTGCAGAGACTGGGGAGCGGTTCTTCAGACACTGCAGTACCCGAGCCCGCTGCACGCCCCCTTCCCCTGAGCAGGTGCTCGGCGTGGGGCATGCTCGGCTTTGAGGTGGACCCGTGCGCCACCCGCCGGCCAACGCGACTAAGCGACGGGGTGCAAAGACACCAGGCTGCTTGGCGATTCCGCCGGTGCAGCCCTGCGGCGCTGCCCCTATTCTTCCATGGATGCAGCCAGGTATTCTAGAATTCTAGGTTAGGGATGCTTAACCTGGGGTCCGTGCGCTGGCTTCAGGGAATCTGGGAGCTGTCTAAAATAGTATGAACAATGTAGTATTTTTCTGGAAAAGGGGTGCACACTTTTCGTGAGTCTAATTTTATATGGCCTGTGGACCAAGTGCCAGGCAATGTGCAAGCCATTGGTGATAAGTGGTGACCAAGCAGACGTGTCACTTCTCTTCCTGGACTTTGTAGTCTGTTGTGGTAGGGTGAAGAATGGCCTCCCAAATACGCTCACGTCCTAATCCCTGGAACGTGTGAATGTTACCCTTTATGGCAAAGGGGACTTTGCAGATCTGATCGAGTTAAGAATCTTGAGATGCGGAGATTATCCTGGATTATCCCGGTAGGCCTGTTATCACAAGGGTTCTTGGAAGAGGAACACAGAAGGAGACAGACAGAAGACAGTGTGACAACAGAAGCAGAAGGACAGAGGGACAGACATTTAAAGATGCCACGCTGCTGACTTTGAAGTTGGGAGACTTAAGGGGACCGTGAGCCAAAGGATATGGGCAGACTCTGTAAGCTTGAAAGGTCAAGGAAACTGCTTCTCCCCAAGAGCCTCCAGAAAGAACTCCACTGCTGACACCTTGATGTTAGCCCAGTGAAACTGACAGTAGACTTCTGACCTCCAGAACTGCAAGAGAATCAACGCGTTTGTTGCTTTAAGCCACTATTTTGTAGTACTTTGTTTCAGCAGTTTTAGGAAGCTAATATGTATCTCAGCAGGCATCAGACTCTAAAAGTGGTAAGAGACCACAGTCCTTTACCATGCTGAGATTCTCTGTATCACTGGCTCTTCACCTGTCCAGGAGGAGACAACCAAGAGACAGAAAGTGCAGTTAACACTACAGAAGTAGATTTACTGAACTCACCCATGCCATAGAGGCACGTCTACACTGAGTCCCTTTCCTGGAGAGTTTTAGGACTAGTTAGGAAGATAAAGTTCAAATTGCATCTGTGACCAGGCGCAGTGGTGCATGCCTGAAATCCCAACACTTTAGAAGGCTGAAGCAGGTGGATCACTTGAGCCCAAGAATCTGAGACCAGCCTGGACAACATAGCAAGACCCCATCTCTACAAAAAAAGTTTTAAAAATTAACCAGGTTTGATGGTAAGCACCTATATTCCTAGCTACTCGGGGGACTAAGGCAGGAGGATCACTTGAGACCATACATTGTTGGCCATTTGGGCTACTTTCTACCTTTTGGCTATTGTGAATAATGCTGCTGAGGATGGGCATATAAATATCTCATACAGACTCTGCCTTCAATTCTTTTGGATATATACCCAGAAATGGACTTGTTGGATCATAATTTGATTTTTTTGAGGAACCCCAGTACTGTTTTCCATAGTGGCTGCACCATTTTACATTCCCACCAACAGCGCACAGGGGATCCAATTTTCACCACCTCCTCACCAACTTTGTTATTTTTCTGGTGTTTGTTTTATAGTAACCACTCTAATAGGTGTGAGGTGATATCTCACAGAGATTTTGATTTGCATTTCCCTAATGATGAGTGATAATGAGCATCTTTTCATGTGCTTATTGGATATTTGTATATTTTCTTTGGAAAAACATTGATTCAAGTCCTTTGCCCATTTTCTAAATCAACTTATTTGTGTTTGTTGTTGTTGAGTTTCAAGTAAGTTTTTTAAGTCAATTTTTTTGGGGGGAGTAGGATTTATATAAAATAAAATTTACTACATAAAATGAATGTTACTTTTTTTTATAGAGCGCTACATTATCGATGCAGAGAATGTTACTATTTTTAAGTGTATGATTCTAAGTGTATGATAGGTTTCGACAAACAAAAGCAAAAAAGAAAAACAAAAGACGGGTTTCGACAAATGTATGCAATCATATAGCCAACATCACAATCAAAATACAGAACATTTTCATCACCCCAAAAATTTCTCTAAGGCCCCTGTGCCATCAAACTCCTCTCTCTTCATCAGCTCTGGCAACCACTGACCTCCTATAATTTTACCTTTCCCGAATGTCTCATAAATGAGATCATACACTATGTAGCCTTCTGTGTCTGGCTTCCTCCACTTAAAATAATGCCTTTGAGATTCAGCCATGTTATTGTATGTGTCAGTAATTCATTTCTTTTTATCAGTGAGTGATATTCCAGTGTATGAATATACTACAATTTGTTTATTAATTCACCAGTTTATGGACATTAGATTGTAAATAAAGTTACCATAAATATTTGCATACAGGTCTTCCTTTCTCTTGAATGAATACCTAGGAGTCAGGTTGCTGGGTTGTATGGTCAGTGTATGTTTAACTTTATAAAAGCTGCCAAACTGCCAGGTGCAATGGCTCACACTTATAATCTCAGCACTTTGGGAGGCTGAGGCAGGTGGATCACCTGAGGTCAGGAGTTCAAGACCAACCTGGCCAACATGATGAAATCCCATCTCTACTAAAAATACAAAAAAATTAGCCTGGCGTGGTGGCAGGCACCTGTAATCCCAGCTACTTGGGAGGCTGAGGCAGGAGAATCACTTGAATCTGAGAGGTGGAGATTGCAGTGAGCCAAGATCATGCCACTGCACTCCAGCCTGGGTGAAAGAGCCTCAAAAAAAAAAAAAAAAAAAAAGCTGCCAAACTGTTTTCCAAAGTTGCTGTGCTATTTCACATTTCTCCAAACAATGCATGAAATTTCTGGTTGCTCCACATCCTTAGTAACAGTATATTATTCTGTTTCATTTTTAGTCATTCAAATAGGTTTGTAGTGTGCTCTTGTGGCTTTATGTTTCCCTAAAGCTTAAAAGCATTGAACATCTTTTTATGTGCTTATTTGCCCTCTGTACATCTTTGGTGATGTGTCTGTTTAAATCTTTTGCTTATTTTTATTGGTGATTTTGGTCTTCTTATTGAGACGTAAGTTATTTGTTTATATTATGTGTAATTCTTTTAACATATATACGATTTGCAAATATTTTCTCCCAATTTATACCTGTCTTTTTGTTTCTTTAATGGTGTCTTCTGAAAAGCAGACATATTTAATTTCAATGAAGTGCCTGCTTTTTATTGTCTGTTAAGTAATTTTATTTTTACTTAAAAAGAAAGCAGGCCAGGTGTAGTGGCTTGCACCTGTAATCCTAACACTTTGGGAGGCCAAGGTGGGAGGATTGCTGGAGTCCAGGAGTTTGAGACCATCCTGGGTAACATAGGGAGACCCTGTCTCTACGAAAATTTTAAAAATTAGCCTGGCATAGTGATACACACCTGTAGTCGCAACTACTTAGCAGGCTTTGTCGGGAGAATTGCTTGAGCCCAGGAGTTGGAGGCTACAGTGAGCCATGATTGTGTCACTGCATTCCAGCCTGGGTAACAGAGCCAGGCCCTGTCCAGAAAAAAAAAAAGAAAAGCAAACCCTGCTTGCTTGATGAAGCTAACGGTTTGAGTTAAGGAATACAGAGTAAGGAGAAATTAGAGTCAGCCTTCATTAGACCAAATGGAGAGGGGAAGAGACAATTGTTTTAGGATCAAACAACTTCCAAGCCCTCATTGTCTGTCTCTGCCCTACAAGTGAGGGAAAGTGGAGCTCCCCCACATAATCAATCAAAGGCATGAATAAATGTACAATTGCAGACAGGAATAAGTGTTCAAAGGAGAGATGTACAGTGTTCTGAGAGCTTACTACCAAGCCCCAGGCCTATTTGGAGGTGAGGAGGGTGGAGATATTCAGGGGTGACTTTCCTGAGGGAATGGAGCTTGAGTTGAGCATTTGTATTTTTATGTTTTTAGAGCTGGGCTCTTACTATGTTGCCCAGGCTAGCCTTGAACTCCTGGGCTCGAGCAGTTCTCCTGCCTCAACCCCCCAAGTAGCTGCTACTATAGGTGTACACCATTATGCCTGGGTTGAGCTGAGCTTTAGAAGTGTGTTGGGAAGGGGGCATTGCAGGCAGAGAAAACAATTCAGGCAGTGGCTCTCCCAGGAGGATGCTTTCTGAAAGGCCAGTGTGGATGATACTGATTGAAGGAGAGAGAGTCATGAGGACACTAAGAAGATAGGCAGATCTTGAGGGATTTGGGTGTATTATCGTCTTCATCCTAAGAAATTGGGAAGAAAGTTTTCGATTTTGCAGGTGATGTGATCCAGATGGGCATTTTGGAAAGATCAGTCTGGTTGGTGGGTGGAGGGATGATGGATGAGAGAGGGAATTTGTACTCCATTAAAGTTAATTTATCCTCCTCACTAGGATGGGTATGATATTTTTTTAATGATAACAAGTATTGACGATGATGTGGAGAAATTAGGACCCTTGTGCACTGCTGGTGAAGATGTAAAATAGTAAATCCACTATAAAAAACAGTCTTGCAGTTCTTCAATCAGTTAAACATAGAATAAGCATTTGACCCAGCAATTCCACTCCTAGGTATACACCCAAAGGAACTGAAAACGGATTACTCAAAAACATACACACAAAAGTTCATAGCATCAGTATTCATAGCAGCCAAAATATAGAAACAATTCAAATGTCCTTCAACTGATAAAGGGTTTTTTTTAATGAGGTATATCTGTACAATGGAATATTATTCAGCCATAAAACAGAAAGAAATACTAACATATGCCACAACATAAATGAATCTTGAAAGAAGAAGCCAAACACAAAAGGCCATATATTGCAAGATCCCATTTATATGAAATATCCAGATTAAATCTATAAAAAACAGAAAGCAGATGAGTAGTTGCCAGAGCTCGGGAGAGGGGGAAATGGGGAATGACTTAATAGGTACAGAATTTGCTTTTGGGGTGGTAAAAATGTTCTGGAACTTGGTAATGATGATGGTTGCACACCATTGTAAATGTACTGTATGTTACTAATGGGAAATTTCATGTTATATGTATTTTACTACAATAAAAATTTTAAAGGTATTTTGTCCTCACCTCCCCCTTGGGACCCTACTTCCTTCATCTATGCAAGAAGAAGGAAGTTGATCTCATTGTGCCCTTCAGGTCCTAACTTTCTAAGACACCATAAACTGCTCAGGTTTTGTACTTAGCACTCTGCCCACCTATAGGATAACTTAAGTAGAGTACCAAATAGGCAACAATAATATTAAACTGCAAAGTTAAAAAGTGACTCTCTCTACAGTCTCTTTGACTCTTTCTGATTACGTTAAGTTGAAAGTCTTGCTTTGGTGCTAGTGCAAAGCAGGTTCACTGTGCACCAATTACTTGCCAAGTCAAGATAGAATATTCACACACACAACACATTACATGAAACGAGTTTATTACTTACAGATAGGCAGCAGGGGATAACAGAAACCCAGGATTCACAATAAGCCAGTCCCTCAAGGCTCAGGAAAAGCTGCCTGGGGCAGATGAAGGCTCATCTTCACATGCCTCCCTTGTACCACAACTAAAGGACACTGGAAAGCAGCTCATCCTGGGTTTTATACCAGGGGATCTGGGACTCATTGAGCGAAAGCATTGAAGGACAGTCTGTTTCTAGGAGGGACTGAAACAAAGCCCAAGCTGTTCCAGTCAGCATCTCCCCATCTCAGGATGTTATATTCCAAGCACATTCTATAGTTATTCTTGAGAACTATAAGCAAGGCAGGGAAGAGAACTGGGTCCATCCAAGACTACCCAAAGAACTGTCTTACAAGTAGACACCTGACACCCCTCCAATAGTTGCTAATCTCTTTTTTTAATGTGTGTGTTTTTTTTAACTTTTTACTTTTTTATCTTTTTGTAGAGACAGGGTCTCTCTGTGTTCCCTAGACTGGTCTCGAATTCCTGGCCTCAAGTGATCCTCCTTCCTTGGCCTCCCAAAGCACTGGGATGACAATCCTGAGCCACTACTCCTAACTTGTTTGTTTCTTTAAGTAAAGAGATGTCAGACTTCAGGCTCAGAAATTTAGGCAGACAACCTCAGAGCTCAATTTTAATAACACTATTTTGTTTCTATTTTACTTATTTCTACTAAAAACATCTCTTTAGCACAAGGGACACTAGTATTTCAACTGTACAGATGACATAAAATTTTCTTCTTAAAATAAATTTTACTGAGTCAAAAAGTGATAAAATGATTTTAAACTTAAGTAAATGATAGAAGACTACAGAAATGACAAAAATCATAATGTAGATATGCTAATCACTGACGTCTGAGAAACAGTACACTCTTCCATTACTGATGCTACTTCTTGGTAACTAAAAAGCAGGACTTACAGCCCATCAGTCCTTCAGAAATTATGGGCTGTTGGCCTGGCACAGTGGCTTACGCTTATAATCCCAGCACTTTGGGAGGTCAAGGCCAGCAGATCACTTGAGGTGAGGAGTTTGAGAGCAACCTGGCCAACATAGCGAAAACCCTGTCTCTACAAAAATTATAAAAATTAGCCAGGCGTAGTGGCATGCACCTGTAACCCCAGCCACTCAGGAGGCTGAGGTAGGAGAATCGCTTGAGCCCAGGAGGTGGAGATTGCAGGGAGCCAAGATCACACCACTGCACTCCAGCCTGGGCGACAGAGCAAGCTTGTCTTGAAAAAAAGAAAAAATAAGAAATTATAGGCTGTGGACAAAGCTTTGGCTAAGACACAGATCGTACCTGCTTCACCCACCCGACTATGTCACTGTATGCAGCAACAGGAATGGGCCAGGGAGGCCTGCAGTTTGGAAACTAAAGCTGAAGAGACAAAAATTGGCTTCAGGCCCAAGACCTTTTGTGCAGGCCGTAGGAGTAACTGTGCACTCTGATGTGACTCCATCACAGATCCTCTAACTTTGTAGGGGGCAACTTGCTATGTTGCCCAGGCTGGTCTCAAACTCCTGAGTCAAGCAACCCTCCCACCCTGGTCTCCTGAGTGGCTGGGGTTACAGGTGTGAGTCACCACACCTGGCCCTGTATGTGCCTTTTGTCTTTGTCACTTTTCTTCCTGCCTGGAAGAGGGATATTATGGCCACATTTTAAGGATGGTGCAGGAAAACAGGAGAAGGGCCATGGGCCTCATCTGAAAGTGTGAATTTGCCATAAAAAAAAAAAAATACATCACACACTTTTAAACAACCAGATCTCACAAGAACTTACTATTGTGACCATAACACCAAGGGGGGATGGTGTTAAACCATGAGAAACTGCCCCCATGATCCAATCACCTCCTATCAGGACCCACCACCAGCATCGAGGATTACATTTCAACACGAGATTTAGGTGGGGACACAGATCCAAGCCACATCAAAAGTTCACTGCAGCTTCAACCTCCTGGGCTTAAGTGATCCTCCCACCTTGGCCACTCAAGTAGCTGGACTACAGGCACACACCTCTACACTTGGCTAATTTTTCATTTTTTTGGAAAGATGGGGTCTGGCTATGTTGCCCAGGCTTGACTTGAACTCCTGGCCTCAAATGATCCTCCTACCTCAGCCTCCAATATTGCTGGGATTAGGGGGATGAGCCACCATGCCCAGGCAATATCTTATTTGTTAAATTATGTTTAAGAAAGTTCTTCAGGCCGGGCACAGTGGCTCAAGCCTGTAATCCCAGCACTTTGGGAGGCTGAGGTGAGAGAATCACCTGAGGTTGGGAGTTTGAGACCAGCCTGATCAACATAGAGAAACCCCATCTCTACTAAAAATACAAAATTAGCCAGGTGTGGTGGTGCATGCCTGTAATCCCAGCAACTTGGGAGGCTGAGTCAGGAGAATCGCTTGAACCCAGGCAGCGGAGGTTGCGGTGAGCTGAGATCGTGCCACTGCACTCCAGCCTGGGCAACAAGAGTGAAACTCCATCTCAAAAAAACAAGAAGAAAGAAGGAAAGAGAGAAAGAGAAAGGAAGGAAGGAAGGAAGGAAGGAGGGAAGGAAGGAAGGAAGGAAGGAAGGAAGGAAGGAGGGAGGGAAGGAAGGAAGGAAGGAAGGAAGGAAGGAAGGAAGGAAGGAAGGAAAGAAAGAACTTCAAATTATGTTTGAAGTACTGCTGAATGCTTTCACAGTCTTTAACTCAAAGACACAGGATACTGAGTGAAGTAGTCTACATGGACAAGCAAGATAGTTCTTAAGCTGCGATTGTGACAGTTTCTCCAAATATTTATGGAAATACTCTGAGATGTTTATGTTGGGGAGGATGTTTGATTTGCACAATGGAAGCTATTCTTTTTTTCTTGCTTCAAGAGAATTTCAGGATGAGGTTGGGGTCTGAGCCATAGAAATAATCCAGCTAAAAGTCAGGCTTGAGGAAATTTCTATGCTACTAAAAAAGAAAAAAGGAAAGTCCTTTTTTTTCTTTTTTTTTCTTTTTTTTTGAGACAGAGCATTCCTCTGTCACCCAGGATGGAATGCAGTGGTGCAATCTTGGCTCCCTGCAACCTCCACCTCCCAAGTTGAAGCAAGTCTCTTGCCTGAGCCTCCTGAGTAGCCAGGACTACACACACCTGCCACCACACCCAGCTAATTTTTATATTTTTAGGGGAGATGGGGTTTCTCCATGTTGGCCAGGCTGGTCTCAAACTCCTGGCCTTAGGTGATCCACCCGCATTGGCCTCCCAAGGTGCTGTGATTACAGGAATGAACCACCGCCCCTGGCCTGAAAACCTCACTTTTATATATATTTTTTAAATCAACTGATTTTGCTGGGGGCGGTGACTCACACCTGTAATCCCAGCACTTTGGGAGGCTGGAGACATCAGGATCACTTGAGGCCAGGAGTTCCAGATCAGCCTGTCCAACATAGCAAAACCCTGTCTCTACTAAAAATACAAAAATTAGCTGAGCATGGTGGCAGGCGCATGCAGTCCCAGCTACCTGGGAGGCCAAGTCATGAGAATCACTTGAAGTCAGGGGGCAGAGGTTGCAGTGAGCAGAGATAGTGCCACTGCACTCCATCCAGCCTGGGTGACAGAGTGAGACTCTGTCTCAAAAAAAAAATCAAGAGATGACAAACCCTGGTTTTCTTATTCAGGGGTTAAAAGAAGCTGATTCATTCATTTGTTCATTTATTCATTTGTTGACAAATGTCTCCTGACTTCTTGACTGCCTACTTTTTGCAAGACACTGTCTCAGGCACTAAGGCGAAGCTGACGTATTCCCATGTTCTCTTGACACTTAAAAGCTAATGCTGATAACATTATAATTTTTGTTTTTATTTTTCTTACACAGGGTACTCTGTTGTCCAGGCTGGAGTGCAGCGGCTCAATCATGGCTTACTGCAGCCTTGAACTCCTGGGCTCAAGTGATCTTCCTGCCTCAGCCTCCTGAGTAGCTGGGACTACAGGCACGTGCCACCACATCCAGCCATTACTTTTTAAAAGACAGGCTCTGAGTACTCTACATATGTTAATTCATTATGCATCCCAGTAGGCCTGGGATGAAAATACTCTTATTATCTCCATGTTACCAATAGGGAATCTGAAGCTTACTTAGGTTAAGGAGCTCCTCCAAGGTGACAAGACTGTTTGGAATGGAGCTGGGATTCAGTCTTGGCCAGTCTGCTACCACAGTTCATCTCTAAAACGGGAGTCAGCACACTACAGACCACAGGCCAAGTCCAGCCTGATTTTATAAATAAAGTTTTATTGGAACACAGGCATTCTCTCGTTCATTTATGTGGTATTGATGACTGCTTTTGTGTAACAACCGTATTTGAGCGGTTGTGGGTAACTAGAGTGGTGGAGGGTAGAGTCATCCTCTTTAAAATGTGAGCCGCCAGCGTGGGACGTTCCAAGCTGAGATCTCAATCCGAGAGTGAGCTTTTTGCTGAGGAATTTGTAGTTTAATCGGCTCCGCAAATACCCACTATCTCTGCTTTGACCTGAACAGAGAATGACAAAGAAACTTGTCTCCTTTCTGGAGTGAAAGTATTTCCTTCCCATTCAAAATGAGTCTAGAAAGATTCAGCAAGGGGAATGACAGCTGAAGGTGTTCTGTGTGGTGTTTGGCACCCAGTCAGTACTCAGCAAACGTCCCCTTCCTTCCAACACCTGCCCTTGCCACCTGCTGAACCAAAACTGGCCGCCTGCCTGAGCTTGCAGTGGTTTGTACACCATGGACACAACGCTTTATGCTTTAAAACAGACATTGACGTTTCATATAATGCAGTGTGGGTTGGAAGTATGTTTCACGACTCAGAATCAATTGTTTGGGTCCAGCTCATGAGTCCGGGGGTCGGGGTCAGGGGCAGCCATCCCGTTAGAGTTGAGGTAGTGAATTCTCTTTCTTTGTCTAGGAGACCAAGGTAGAGCGCAAAAGGGGAATGGGCACTCACGTGAGTGGGAGGACACTTGCCTGGGCAGCCTCTGGACGACTCTTTCCAAGACTGTGTGAGTCTTGGTCCCTCCACCCGTCTAACACCAACATTAAAAGCCTTATCTCTAACCAGACTCTGAGCCATTTGCCTGACACTGAAAAACTGCTGAGTTTTCCTGCCAAATATATATCCACATTTTTTTTAATAGATACAAATCACCTTCAAGCCACTTCTCCTTTTGCAGTTAAGGTTATTAAATCTGCCCAGCACTTTTGTTCTTTAGAAGAACATAGACTTTGCAGTTAGACTGAGCTTTAAATCCCGATCCATTCTACTAATTCTGTGACCTTGGGAAAAACTTTTAACCTCTCTGAACCTCAGTCTCATGATTTGTAATAATAGTAGTTACCAATTTCATCCACCTGCATAACAAATATTTGAATGCCTATTGTAGGCCAAGCACTGTGAAAAGCTATAAATTTCACAGCATATAAGACAGAGGAGATCCTTATCTTTGTGGACCTTACCGTCTAATAGAAGGCACTATAATAATCAAGTAAATAAATACTCAAGCTTGTTGCAGATTGTGATAAATGATATGAAGGGGATATAGAGGGTGATGTAATAGAGTGAGCCACTTAAGTGACATTGAGGGAAGACCTGAAGTATGAGAATGAGTAATAACCATGGGAAGAGCTGTTAATGGTATCAAGCCGAGGGAACATTGAGCACAAAGGTGTGGAGATGGGAAAAGAAGTGTTGTTCTAGGGCAGGACACTGTGGCTCATGCCCGTAACACCAACACTTTAGGAGGCCAAGGTGGGCAGATCACTTGAGGTCAGGAGTTCAAGACCAGCCTGGTCAACATGGTGAAACATTGTCTCTACTAAAAAAAAAAAAATTACAAAAATTAGATGGGCATGGTGGGGCATGCCTGTAATCCCAACTACTTGGGAAGCTAAGGTGGGAGAATCACTTCAACCCAGGAGGTTGTGGTGAGTCGAGACTGACTGCTACACTCCAGCCTGGGCAACAGAGCGAGATTCATCTAAAAAAAAAAATTGTTGTAGGAACAGAGAGTAGTATAGTGTCAAGAGAGAAGGTGGCATGAGATGAGATCAGACAGAGAGGCGGAGGCCTGATCACATGGGCTTTATGGATCATGGTAAGAATTTTAGATTTTATTCTAATCAGGGTGGGAAGTCAGTAAAAGAGTTGTACAGGGTTCATATTTTCTATTTCTTTTTCTTTTTTTTAAATCTCTGAGACAGGGTCTAGCTCTGTCACCCAGGCTGGAGTGCTGTGGTGTGATCATGGCTCACTGCAGCCTTGACCTCCTGGGCTCAAGGAATCCTCCTTACTCAGCCTTCCGAGTAGCTGGGACTACAGGCATGTGCAATGGTGCCTGGCTATTTTTTATTTTTAGAAATAGGGTCTCACTATGCTGCGCAGGCTGGTCTTGAACTTCTGTCCTCAAACAATCCTCCTGCCTGAGCCTCCCAAGTTGTTGAGATTATAGGCATGAGCCACCATGCCCAACCATGATTCACGTTTTGAAAAGATCAATTTTGTTGCTTTGTGAAAAGATTATGCAAAACAAGAGATGCCAGTGTTATTGTAAGGATTACCTACAATTACAAATGTAAAGTAATGAGCACAGCCCCTGATACATGTAAATTCTCTTTGAATGATAATTAGTCTTTCTGGAAAGTCTAAGCCTATCCTGTCCAATACAGCAGCCATTTGTCACATGTGATTACTGAGCATTTGAAATGTGCCTAGTGCAACCAAGGACTTAAATGTTTCATTTTATTTAATTTGAATTAATTTAAATTAAAACACTGATATTCAATTCAGTTACTGGAAAGTACGTTTGAAAAAACTTAAATATATGAACCAATTTTTTTAAATATAAATTTTATGAAATGTGAATACAGACTCAAGTATTTTGGATGAAAATCTGATGTCCAAATTGAGATATACTATAAAATACACACTTGACCTTGAAGACTTAGAAAAAGAGAATCTAAAATAACTTGTTATGGCTGGGCACGGTGGCAATCCTAGCACTTTGGGAGGCTGAGGCTGGTGGATCACCTGAGGTCCAGAGTTCAAGACAGCCTGGCCAACATGGCGAAACCCCATCTCTACTAAAAATACAAGAAATTAGCCAGGCATGGTAGTATGCACCTGTAATCCCAGCTACTTGGGAGGTTGAGACAGGAGAATCACTTGAATCCAGGAGGCAGAGGTTACAGTAAGCTGAGATCGTGCCACTGCACTGTAGCCTGGGTGACACAGCGAGTGATAAAAAATTAAAACAAACAAAAAAAAACTCGTTAAACATTTTTATATTGATCGCATGTCCAAGAGATATTTTAGACATATTTAATTAAATAAAATATTAATTGTATTTAATAATAGTAAATACTAAATTAATTTTACTTATTTTATTTTTTAATGCCAATACTAGAAAATTTAAAATTTGACCAGGTACAGTGGCTCACACCTATAATCCCAGCACTTTGGGAGGTCAAGGCTGGAAGATACCTTGAAGGCCAGCAGATCAAGACCAGCCTAGTAAAAATAGCAAGCCCCTCTCTCTACAAAAAAAAAAAAATTACTTAATTAAGGCAAAGTGGCATTTACCTGTAGTCCCAGCTACTTGGGAGGCTGAGGTGAGAGAATGGCTTGAACTCAGGATGTCGAGACTGCAGTGAGCTATGATTGTGTGCCACTGCACTACAGCCTGAGCTACAAAGCAAGACCCTGTGGCAAAATAAAAATAAAATAAAGTAATAAAATATGTGTGGCCAGGCACAGTGACTCATGCATGTAATTATAGCATTTTGGGAGGCTGATGAGGGAGGATCACTTAAGGCCAGGAGTTTGAGGCTGTATTGAGGTAGAAGTATGCCATTACACTCAGCCTGGACAACAGAATAAGATCCGGTCTCTAATAAATAAATAGGCTGGGTGCTACACTCCAGCCTGGGCGACAGAGCCTGCAATCCCAGCACTTTAGGAGGCTGAGGTGGGAGGATCACCTAAGGTCAGGAGTTCGAGACCAGCCTGGCCAACATGGTGAAACCCCGTCTCTACTAAAAAAATACAAAAATTAGCTGGGCATAGTGGCAGGTACCTGTAATCCCAGCTACTAGGGAGGTTGAAACAGGAGAATCACTTGAACCCGGGAGGTAGAGGTTGTAGTGAGTGGAGATTGCACCACTGCACTCCAGCCTGGGCAACAAAGAGTGAAACTCCGTCTCAAAAAGTAAGTAAGTAAGTAAGTAAATAAATAAATAACATATGTGGTTCACATTGTACTTCTATTGGGCATGCTGATCTAAGGGAAAACAAAAATGTAGACATACAGATGCACAGAATGCTAATTCTCGATTATGTCTCTTATCAGAAATTTTAATTCAAGGATTAGAACTGGGAAAAATTAAGAAACAAAAGCATCTTTGGAAACACTGTAGAAATGCATAATCTACATCTTAATTATTTATTTATTTTTATTTTACTATATACTTTGTTTGAGATGGTCTCACTCTGTTGCCCAGGCTGGGGGGCAGTAGCACAATCTCAATTGACTGAAACATCTGCCTCCTGGATTCAAGCGATTCTCATGCCTCAGCCTCCCGAGTAGCTGGGATTATAGGTTTGCGTCACCACATCCGGCTAATTTTTGTATTTTTAGTAGAGACAAGGTTTCACTATGTTGGCCAGGATGGTCTCAAACTCCTGGCCTCAAGCAATCCTCCTGCTTCGGCCTCCCAAAGTGCAGGATTACAGGCATGAGCCACCATGCCCAGCCTTATTTATTCTCATATATATCTCATCCTCAAGGAGTTCCTTCAACATCCCTGACTATTCCTTAATTCTGGACCCTCCTTTGGCAAGCTCAAGAAGCCCAATCCCAGGGGAAAGAGAGAGAATGGAGCTCAGGACTTAGAGGGTCCCAGAATATAAGGTTTTATACCCAAAACCAACTGGGCTCAATATCTTAAGGTATTAGTATATCACTTTGAGCACAGAAAGGACTGAGTCAGTCTAGCATAAGTTTAAATCGCTTGCTCCAGGGAATGTAGTTGCACAAGGCTTCCCAAAAGCTTGCAAGGTAAGTATAAGTCACTGGGGGAGGCAGGAGTGATTTCTGTCTCTGCCTGTAGAATTTCCTGCAAAGCAATTCATTTTAAGTTAAAGCTACATGCCAGGGCATGCACTTAGTGTTTTAGATATGTTATCTCATTTATTTATTTATTTAGAGATGGAGCCTCGCTCTTGTCGCACAGGATGGAGTGCAGTAGTGCAATCTCAGCTCACTGCAGCCTCCACCTCCCAGGTTCAAATGATTCTCTTGCCTCAGCCTCCCAAGTTGCTGGAATTATAGGCACTGAACCACCATGCCCAGCTAATTTTTGTCTTTTTAGTAGAGACAGGGTTTCACTATATTGGCCAGGCTGATCTCAAACTCCTGACCTCAGATGATCCACCCGCCTCAGCCTCCCAAAGTGCTGAGATTACAGGTGTGAGCCACTGTGCCTGGCCTCAGGTTTGTTATCTCTTTTAAGCCTCAAGAAACCTTATGAGGTAAGTATCACTGTTAGATTCGTACTATATTACCAAGGTTTGATGACTTGTCTAAGATCACATATCTGGCAGTAGACAATCTATGCTCTTAACCACCATACTGGACAGCAATCCAGTTGTCATGCTAGTGACCCAAAAGACCATCCTTGAGGAAGAGACTCCTTCTCTTTTTTCCTCCATTACTACCAGTTACACTGAGGCTTGCTCATTTCTTCCTAATCCCTGACCTGTTTCCAGCACAGAGCTGGCCACAAAGTAAGTGGGCAACACGTTACTGATTGAGTGATGGACATGTGTCATTAAGAAACCACTGAGCTGCCCTCCCTAAAAAAAAAAATGCTGAGGGAAACTGGTTCTTTTGCTACTTTCTTGATTTATTGCTATACCCACCACTGGACCTAGTACGATGCCTAGCCTTTATTCATTATTCAATAATTCATGTTCAGCATTGATTCTTTCAATAAACTTGGGTGCTCAGTTCTCTATCTGGGGGGTGTGATTAATAAATCTTGTGACTATTAACAATAATAGTAAATAACAATAGTAATAATAAAATAGCTATTAGTAATAAATCATAATAATGGTAAATTTGTGAGATCTTCATTCTTAAATAATAATGATTACAATAACAACAAACATTTATTGAGGACTTACTGTGCCACGTGCTATTAGTATTAAAGTGGCCGGGTGCAGTGGCTCACTCCTGTAATCCCAGTACTTTGGGAGGCCAAGGTGGGTGGAGCACTTGAGCTCAGGAGTTTGAGACCCGCCAGGGCAATATGGCAAAACTCCATCTCCATAAAAATACAAAAATTAGCCAGTTGTGATAGTGAGCCAGGTGTGATAGCAATCAGTCCCAGCTACTCAAGAGGCTGAGGTGGGAGGACCGCTTGAGTCCAGGAGGTCAAGGCTGCAGTGAGCCGAGATCATACCACTGTAATCCAGTCGGGGTGACAGAGCGAGAACCTGCCTCAAAAAAAATTGTTTTAAGTATTTTTTCTATCTTGAACACTTCATTTTCTGCGTTTTAGATAAGACATGACACCATTTAATTCTTACAACAACCCTATAATTCCAAAAATGTCAGTATCTACTTACTCAAGTGAGGAGAGCTGAGTGGCCAGTGTTTTGGCCATAAATTTCTGAAATAGGATGTTCACTGATCCTTTACAATTGTAAACAGGGCAAGCATAGTCTCTGCTCTGGGAAAATATAAACAAAACCACCTCTGAATCAGAAACATTTCTTGTCCTTTTACAGGGTGATTGTAAGGACTAAGAAACAAAATCTTCATGTTTCCAGGAATCGATGGGTTGGCTTCCATCATTAAAACTTCCTGTTCTATATATGTTTAAGCAGCATCCAACTACTTATTGTTCCTAAAAATGCTTCTGATATTTTCATTCTCCAGATTGTATATCTTTTTACCTATCCTGGGTTGTTGTTCCTCAGCTCCCGCCCCCGCCCCACTGAGTGAACTATTCCTCTTTCTACAGCCTAACTCAAACATCTTATTATTGAAGACCTACCAAACTGGGGCAGTTGCACTTTGTTTCGTTTCGTGGGTTTTTGTTTTTGCTGTTGCTGTTGTTTTTGGTATAAAAAGAAAGACAGATTGCTTCTTCTTTTGGGCTCAGTAACTTATTTTCCCTCTCTACTCCTCCACTAGTCTGTGAGCTCCTGATGACGGAGAAGGGCAGGGACTGTGTCTTATTAGTCTTTCTGGTCCCCAGCTACCAGCACAAGACCTGCCATATAATATTATTGTAGCTAATATTCATTAAACACTGTGCTAATATTCATTAAACAAGTTTAATGAAAAACTATTCATTAAACTTGTTCTCCCAGCAAGTCTGTGAGGTAGGTACCATTGTTACCCATCCCGGTTTTTACATATGAGGTAAATTCATATATTAAAAAGCTGGCTGGGCTCTGTGGCTCACACCCGTAATCCCTGCATGTTAGGAGGCGGAGATGGGAGGACTGTTTGAGCCCAGGAGTTTGAAACCAGCCTGGGAAATGTGAGAACTTGTCTCTTAAAAAAATAAAGTAAAATTAAAACCGTAGAAGCATAACTGGCCCCAAAATCACACTGCTACTCAAGTGGCAGAGACTGAATTAGAACTCAATAATCAAATAAACCACCTAAAGCATTTTTCACAGCATAGGATGCTTAATAAGCATACAGTCCATGAATATTAGCAACGGGAATTGTTGTTCAGAGTTGTACAGCTAGTAAAGAAAGCTGAGACTGTAACTCAAGTTTTACGTATTTACTTACTTATTTATTTAGCTCCAAAGTTCACAGTCTTTCCATTACACCAGAATTGAATTAACAGGACCTCTTAAAGAGGCCTAACCGTTTACTTTTTTTTTTTTTTTTTTTAATATAGACAGAATCTCCCCCTGTTGTTCAGGCCAAAGTGCAGTGGCATAATCACAGCCCACTGCAGCCTCTGACTCCTAGATTCAAGCATTCTCCCACCTCAGCTAAGACTACAGATATTTGCCACTGTGCCCAACTAATATATATATATATATACATGTATATATATAGAGAGAGAGAGAGAAAGAGAGATGGGTTTTGCCATGTTGCTCAGGTTAGTCTCCAACTCCTGCCCTCAAGAGATCCTCCATCTCCATCTTCCAAAGTGCTAGGATTACAGACATAAGCCACCACACTCAGCCTCCCTTTACACTTTTTAAATTCTGAGTGTATTTCTAAAAATTCAGAAATATTAAAACCAAAAATCTGATATATTGTTGACATTTTAGGTACACAAAGCTTTCAACTTACAAAAAATACAACTGTATGCATAATCCATTTAGATGTAAATTCAAAAAATAAGTTTCATACTCTTCCTGAAAGCCTCTTCTAGCTGTCTATCTCTGCAATAGGGTTTGTGAATTACAGAAAATTATCTGCTGTCATGGCTGGTTACTGTCTGGCTACCTTGAGGATGGGTACTATATTTCAATTCTGTGATCCCAGCACAATGCCCAGGGTCTAATAAACATTCAATGAACATTTCTCGAACGACTGTATAGGGCACCCACTTTTGGTTTCAGGGTTCCCTTACACTCTTAATAATTATTGAGGTTAGTCTGAGTGCAGTGGTGTTTACAACTAACTGATCACAACCAGTTACAGATCTTTTTTATTTCTTCTCCGCTCTCACTGCTTCACTTGGCTAGCCCTTAAAAAATAAAAATGGGCCAGGCGCGGTGGCTCACGCCTATAATCCCAGCACTTTGGGAGGCCAAGGAGGGTGGATTGCTTGAGCCCAGGAGTTCAAGACCAGCCTGAGCAACATAGTAAAACTCCGTCTCTGCTAAAAATACAAAAAATTAGCCGGGCATGGTGGCGCGCACCTGAGGTCCCAGCTATTAGGGAGACTGAGGCAAGAGAATCGCTTGAGCTCAGGAAGTTGAGGCTGCAGTGAGTCGAGGCTGTGATTGCGCCAGTGCACTCCAGCCTGGGCTATAGACCTTGTGCAGAGTAACGCGGAGTTTGCAACCTTCTCTCAAATGTCAGCCGTACAATGACGTCAGACAGCGATCGTGCCTTTCCTCCCTGAGAATTTCACTACATTTCCCAGAATTCTTTGCCAATAGCGACGCCATTAGTCGTCATAGACGGAAGTGCACCTGACTGAGCGGAAGTAGAAGATCTCGGAGGCTAAGAAGGTGGAGACCGGGGAAGCGGCAAGGTTGTGAGTAACCCCGTGGGTCTAAGCGTCTTGGCTGCGAGGAACGAAGTTAGGGAATAATCTGCTGGGAAGCGTAAGGCGTCACTTCGCTAACCCTGAGTTCAAACTCATGTGTTCTAGTAGACCTGGGAACAAAGAGAAACAAGACATTGCTGTGGAGGCGAAGTCTCCGTATTAACATCTTGCTGTTTTTTAAGTTTTCTTGGAACAAATTAGGGCGAATTCGGACTCCTGTCGTGACACAAGGGTCGTTGGCGTGGTTTTGCTGCGACTAGAGCAATTTACATTTTTGCAGATCTCTAGCTGCTGATGGTCTGACTCAGCTTCTGCAGCGTGGCTCGCAATTGGCTGCACATTAGAATCACCTGGGATGCTTAAAAAAAAAAAAAAAAAAAAAAAAAAACTGATGCTCTTGCTTGACGCCACAGTAATAAATCAGAGTCTGGTCAGGTTCTGAGCAGTGGTATTTTCTAAAGCATCTCTAATGTTCTCTTTCGTTGCTGAGGTTCACAGTCACTCTTTCTAATGCCTGACTCTGACCCCCATGGTGATCCTGATTAGAGTCACCTGCGTCAGGGCTCCCCTTCCACTGTAAGCTGCGTGGGCTCTACCACACGCATTTGGGTTAAAGTGAACACAATTTTGGCACGGATTTTATTTTGAGGTCCACTAGAAACATGCTATTGGGCTTTCTACGGTGGTGCTAAAAAGATGGATCGTAATTTCTTATTCATGCCTTGGTTATTCATTCTGAATGGAGATTAGAGCTGCTTCCTTTTCCTTGTCACTGTTTTAGTTTCTGCCAAATTTTTGCTATCTAAACAGAACGCGAACAGTGGAATATGGAAAAGTCACATTAAAAACGGCTTCTTTTGTTGCTTATAAAAAGTTCTGGGCGAGGCTCGGTGGCTCACGCCTGTAATCCCAGCACTTTGGGAGGCTGAGGCAGGCGGAACACGAGGTCAGGAGTTCAAGACCAGCCTGGCCAAGATAATGAAACCCTCTCTCTACTAAAACTACAAAAGTTAGCCGGGCACGGTGGCAGTTGCCTGTAATCCCAACTACTCGGGAGGCTGAGGCAGGAGAATCGCTTGAACCTGGGCAGCAGAGGTTGCAGTGAGCTGAGATCGGGCCACTGCACTCCAGCCTGGGTGACGAGTGAGACTATGTCTCAAAAAAAAAAAAAAAGAAGTTCTGGTACCAGATTTGACCAGGAAAGGGGTGTCAGTTAAAATGACGTTTGACATTATTATTACTTACAATAAGCTATATTTTAAAATAACGAATTCCAATGAAATGAGGTTAGGGTGTGTTTTTTGACTGTGATGCAGAGGTTTGTTTAGGTTTGAAACAGAACTTTTAAAAATATGAGCACCATTACATAGCAGTCGTTTTTTGTTTTGTTTTTCCCCAGCTTTAGCATCACCTCCCTCACTGTGCAGCATGGGGGAGAAGTCAGAGAACTGTAGGGTTCCAGAGGATCTGTTCAATGGTTTGAAGGTTACAGATACTCAGGAAGCCGAGTGTGCTGGCCCTCCAGTTCCTGATCCCCAAAATCAGCATTCCCAGAGTAAGCCGCTCAGGGATGATGAGGCCCATCTCCAGGAGGACCAGGGAGAAGAGGAATGTTTTCATGACTGCAGTGCCTCATTTGAGGAGGAGGCAGGAGCGGACAGGGCTGAGAACAAATCTAATGAAGATGTGAATTCCTGTGAACTAGATGAAGAATACCTAATAGAACTGGAAAAAAACATGTCAGATGAGGAGAAACAGGTAAGTATTTTGTTTATTTTGCAAGATCTGCTACTTACACTGCATTTTAAAGTAATGTGGTCGGTACTGCATCATAGAGCACCTCATCTGTGGTAAAGAAAAACTTGCCCCTTTGTCGTCTTATTGTTTTAGTAGTGATGAATCTGAGATAAATCCGTAGCATGACAGGGAAGCACTGAGTGTGTCTGCTTAGCAAAGAAATTTTCATTTTTTTCTGTGAACCTTGAGTTCTGTGTTCATCTTATACTTCAGGAGTCTGTAACATAACAGTCCTTTTGTTTCATTATTTTCAAAATGTATATATACTTTTTAGTTTTCTATTATGTCCTTTTCTATGGTTGGCTGCTGAAAGTTCTGTAATGAACATTTTTATGTTTATGCTACATTATATTTATGCTACATTTATGCTTACAAACATTTCCTGTTTATGCTTATCCCTTGTTAGCAAAATACGACTGCCAGAATATCTTGGTGGAGTTTGGGTTGCAGAGGTCTTCAGGAACATAATCGTGTTTGAGTATAGCTAGCTGTTGTTTGTTGAAGGCCTACAATGTGCCATCCACTGACTTAAAATGTTAGTTGTGTTTTTGTTAATTTTCACAACATGCCTATCAGATACACACTGTTAGCATTTACCATAAGGAAACAGGTTAGAGTGGTGAAGTAACTAGCCCAAGATCAAACACCTAATGAACTGCAAAACTAATTCTCAAATCAAATCTGTTTGATTCCAAAGTCAGAGTATAATGTAGAATGTAGTAACAAAAACATCTGTCTTTCTACAAAGCAGATAAACTAATAAAATGTACAGTCTCCTGCTTTGCTCTGGGGCTGCACCCTTAACTGGGCAGGCCTTCACTTTTGGAGACTGAAGTCTGCTGTCCTACTTCCTTCTACTTGCACAAGCTAGGTAGTCTATGGAGAGTTACTGTAATATCTTGAGTTTGTCTACAAAGAACTTGAACAAGATCGTAGTTTATGCCACTAACAAGCTTACTCACTGAACAGGTTGTGATACATTGGTAATGAGTTGAGATCATAAATGTGCAGCCTAAGCCTAACAGTGGGGGTGGGAAGGTCCTGGGATGGGAAGGAGCATCTTCTCTTTCCTCTCTCCTTGGTACTTTTCATTATCAAATCAGTTAGCTTTATGTGAACGTATTCGCTTTTGTGCTAGCGTGTGCCACCAGAACAGGAGGAGAAAGGGTAAAAATGAACCAAGTTTATAAACTGCCACAGCAAATACAGCTCAAAAAAATTAAATACTGTTCCATAACATTATAGCGGGTTTCAGTCTTTTTAGAAACACTGATTATGCATCTATGTTAAAAAGTTAGCAATACTTTTCTGATACCTTAATATATTTTACCCTGAAATCATAACAAATTTTCTAGTGCCCTTTGCATTTGACAGTTGAATGATTTGGCTCAAGGTGTCACAAAGTCTGATCCCCACCTCTAATTTAGTAAAACTTTTTTTATTTTTGTATCCTAGATCAGAAAATCATACTTTAAGTTCCATAAATATTTTTAGGATTTTTTTTTTTTTTTTTTTTTTTTTTTTTTTTTTTTTTTTTTTTTTTTTTTTTTTTTTTTTTTTTTTTTTTTTTTTTGGTGACAGGATCTCACTCTGTTACCCAGGCTGGATGGGCTCAACTGGGTCACTCTGTCCTAGGCTCAAATGGATCCTCCTACCTCAGCCTCCCGAGTAGCTGGGACAACAGGCATTCCCTACCCGGCCTGGCTAATTTTTGTGGGTTTTTTGGTAGAGGCAGTGTCTCACCACATTGCCCAGGCTGGTCTCCATCTCCTGGGCTCAAGCAGTCCTCCCACTTTGGCCTCCCAAAGTGCTGGGATTACAGGCATGAACCACCACACCTAGCCAGGATAATGATTTTTATTGCCTGTAAGTTTAATATTCTAGGTAGAACAATACATGTCTTTACTTTTTTCCCCTCCTTTTAAAAATTGAGATATCATTTACTGAAACAGTATGTCAGCTCTAATGTGTAGAATTCAGTGAGTTTTGACAATTATATACACCTGTGTAACTCGCATTTCTATCAAGATAGAGAGCACTTACCTCATGTCAGAAACTCGATTTGTGTGCTTTATCGGTCATTCCTTTCCCAACCCCACCAGTCTCTGGTTAACCACTGTTCTGATTTCTACCTCATAGGTGGCTTTTTCCTGTTCCAGACTTGTATATAAATATAATTATACAGTACTATTCATATTTAAAACAAATATTTTCTAGTATTTTATACATATCAGTCTAAGTGTTTTCATAGCTAAATGTGAAAATTTGTATGAATAGCTCATAACAGTAACATACTGCAGTGCTAGTCCTGTTATTTAGAGAAATGTAAGCCACTAACTCCACTTTAAGGAAACAACCTATGAGAGTGCAAATTGCCTTCAACTAATTGTGGGACTACTCTGTTAGCTGTTTTCATGCTATTTTGATAAATATCTTTCTGAAATTTTCAAGAAGCCAGCAAAACAGATGAAGAAACGTCTTCTGCGTATATGGTTTGGGTTTAATAGGTCATCGGGAATAGGATACTTTTACATTTGAATCTTTTAAAACAGATAAAGTTCAGATAGTTAAACAACAACGAAAAAAAAAACAAATAGGCCGGGTATAGTGGTTCACGCCTGTAATTCCAGCACAGGCTGAGGCGGGCGGATCACCTGAAGTTGGGAATTTGAGACCAGCCTGACCAACATAGAGAAACCCCATCTCTACTAAAAATACAAAATTAGTCAGGCATAGTGGCACATGCATGTAATCCCAGCTACTTCGGAGGCTGAGGCAGGAGAATCACTTGAACCCGGGAAGCTGAGGTTGCAGATTGAACCATTGTAGTCCAGCCTGGGCAGTAAGAACGAAACTTCATCTTATTAAAAAAAAAAACACAAATGGCCAAAAAAAGTAAAAAGACTTTCAGCCTCATTAATAAATAATACAAACTAAAACATTATGTCTGATCTGTCAGATCAGAACATTGATCTGATGGTGACAAGGAGAGGATGTTGGAACTCATATGTCAATACTGGGAATTTAAATTGTTATGTTATTTCATGGGATGCAGATGCCAAATTTTTATGTGAACATTTCTTTACATAGGGCTATCAATAGGCTCTTCTGCAGTGATAGAAATGTTCTATATCTGCACCAAGCAGTAAGGTAGCCGCTGACTACATCGGTCTGTTGAGCACTTAAATGTGGCTATTATGGCTGAGGAACTGAATTTTACATAACTAATTTAAATACTCACACGAGGTGGCTCACACCTGTAATCCCAGCACTTTGGGAGGCTGAGGTGGACAGATCACCTGAGGTAAGGAGTTTGAGACCAGCCTGGCCAACATAGTGAAACTCTATCTCTACCAAAAATACAAAAATTAGCCAGACCTGGTGGCAGGCACCTGTAATCCCAGCTACTCAGGAGGCTGAGGCAGAAGAATGCTTGAACCCAGGAGGTGGAGATTGCAGTAAGCCAAGATCACACCACTGCACTCCAGCCTGGGAGACAAGAACAAGACTCTGTCTCAGAAAATAAATCAGTAGTCACACAGGCCAGGCACAGTGGCTCATTCCTATAATCCCAGCACTTGGGAGGCTGAGGCTGTAGGATTACTTGAGCCCAGGAGTTTGAGACCAGCCTGGGCGGCAACATAGTGAGACCCTGCCTCTCAAAAAAAAATTTTTTTTAATTAAATTTTTTAAAAGCCTTCTAAAAAAAATTAAAATAACCACGTTTACAAGCCTATAACTCTACCACTCAGGCTAAGGCCGGAGGATCCCTGGAGCCTGGGAGGTTGAGGCTGCAGTGAGCCATGATCATGCCACTGCACTCCAGCCTGTGCAACAGAGTGAGACCTTGTCTCAAAATGAATAAATAAATAAATAATTGTAATTAAAATAGTCATATGTGGCTAGTAACTATCATACTGGACATGTCAGCATTAACCCTGATTATCTTGTAGCCATTTATTTCAAGGAAATTATTAGAAATATGTACAAATGTATGTGCATAGATGTGTTGCAGCACCATTGATAATTTTGGAAAGCTAATGTTAAACAGGGTATTTGTAGTGTAGTAAATATATTTGGTCTTTGTCCCTGGTTCCTGTCACAAAGCCCCTAAAACCCTTGGAATTTTGTGATAATGTATCTTTTGTTATTCTTAATGCACCCCTTTTGATAACACCTGAGTTCATCCTAATGAGATAACTTTTAGGGTGTGGCCCATCAGTGGCCTAAGGATGGGGCCAGTCACCAAAAAGACCAAGTGATTAGAGGTTTAGAGGGTTGGAACTTTTGTCACCACCTACCAAACTCCAGGAAAGGAAGAGGGCAAGTGCTGGATGGAGATTAAGCTCCATAAAAACTTTTTTCTTTCTGTGTTTTGAGCAGAGTCTTGCTCTGTTGCCCAGGCTGGAATGCAGAGATGCAATCATAGCTTACTGCAGCCTTTGACCTCCTGGGTTCAAGCAATCCTCCTACATCAGTGTCCCAAGTAGCTGGGACCACAGGCGCCCACCGCCACACCTGGCTAATTTTGTTTGTATTTGAAATGAGGTCTCACTATGTTGCCCAGGCTGGTCTCGAACAGCTGTGCTCAAGCAATAGTCCCATATCAGCCTCCCAAAGTGCCAGGATTACAGTTGTGAGCTGCTATGCCTGGCTTATAAAAACTCTTGAACGAGAAATCTGATGAGCTTCCAGGTTGGTGAGCACATGGAGGTGTTAAGAGGGTAGTACCCAGAGAGGGCATGGCATCTCTGCACTCCTCCTTTTCTACCTTGTCCTGTGTGTCTCTTCGCTTGGCTATTCTGTATCCTTCATAATATCCTTTATAATAAACTAGTAAGTGTAAGTAAAATATTTCCCAGAGTTCTGTGAACCATTCTAGCAAATTATTGAACCCAAGGAGGGGGTGGTAAGAACCTTGCGCTAACCATTCAGTTTTAATCACGGGTTACAACCTGGGACTTGTGATTAGTGTCTGAGTGGGGCCAGTCTTGTGAGACTAAACTCTTAACCTATGGGATCAGACACTGTCTACCCGGAGATAGTGTCAGAACTGAATTGAATTACGGGATATCCAGTTGGTGTCCATTGGAGAATTGTTTAGTGTGGAAAAAACTCACATCTGGTGTCAGAATTATTGGGAGGGTATATTAGGAGAGAAAAAGTGTGTTCTTCCCAGAGTATTATTTAAATTCTGTTGTTATATTTATGCAGTATACAGTACAGTTGTTAAAAATCTTGGCCAGGTGAGGTGGCTAATGCCTATAATCCCAGCACTTTGGGAGGCGACGGCGGGTAGACCACTTGAGACCAGAGGTTCAAGACCAGCCTGGCCAACATAGTAAAACCCATCTCTACTAAAAATACAAAAATTAGCCAGCATGGTGGTACACATCTGTAGTCCTAGCTACTCAGAAGGCTGAGGCACAAGAATTACTTGAACCTAGGAGGCAGAGGTTGCAGTAAGCCGAGATCGTGCCACTGTGCTCCAGCCTGAGTGACAGAGTGAGACGCCATCTCAATAAATAAACAGTTTTTAAGAAAATTTTAAAAAAAGATAAATCGTGGGCATGGGAAGCTGTCTGTAATATAATGTCAGATTAATCAGGTTATACAACAGTGATGATTTCTTTTAAGTTAAAACTAAACCTATGTGAAAATATGTTTATACTTACAAATTTGAAGGGTATACACCAAAGAATAAGCAGTGAGTAACTTTGAGAGGTGTGATTATCAGGGAATTTTAATTTGTATGTAATGCAATTTTGTAAATTTGCTTTTTTTTTTTTTTTTTTTTTTACAGTAAGCCTATATTACCTTATTTCATTTTAAGAATATAATTAAATAAAAATAGATTATTTACAACCAAAGTGTATACACTACCACAAAAGCACATGAAGCCGACCTCTGAGGGTTTTGGAAAGAAGTGCTATTCTGTGTAGGGTCTATGTATTATTAAAAGTTTCTCATTGGACACAATCAAATAACATTAGCCAGAGTTTGTTAATCAAGCTAACTTCACTTGTCCTGTGGCTGGGAAGATAATTCAGCCTCAAGTGTAGTGTCACTTCTCAGCAGGACTCATAAATCAAGAGTAATTGAGAAGGAAAGCAGTTAAGGTTTGGTTAAAACAGGAAAAGCTGTCAATGGGAGTATAGTGTATTTATTTTAGCAGTAAATCTTAACTATTTGTGAAAGCTTAAATGTAGACATGACTACCCACAGAAATGGAATTTTACCTAACATTTGAGATGTATTAGGTATGTGAAGCAAATAATTGGTTCTGAGAGGCTTGGCTAGGTGAAGGACAGATGTAGCAGCAGATGAGAATTATACAATAATAATATGATACAAAAATGCTGTCTTAGTTTGTTGGAACTGCTATTTAAAAAATACCTTAGACTGGATAATTTATAAATCATAGAAATTTATTGCTTATAATTCTGGAGGCTGAGAAGTCCAAGATCAAGGTGCCAGCAATTTCAGTGCCTGGTGAGAGCCTGTTCCTTACAGATGGCACCTTTTATGTCCTCACCTGGCAGAAGGGGCAGGGCAGCTTTCTTCAACCCTTTTTATTTGGACACTAATCCATTCATGAGGATGGAGCCCTTATGACTTAATCACATCCCCAAAGTCCCCATCTCTTAATACCAACACAGTGGAGATTAGGTTTCAACATGAATTCTGGGGGGGATACGTTCAGACCATAGTGAGTGTTTATAGTATTAGGACCTATGGCGCATACTGCAGAATGTTGGTATTGATTCAATAAGAAAATCGCCTTTTGTGGACTGCTTGTCACAGTGCAATTTCTTAGGCCTCGTGAGTAAATTTCCTAGGTAATTGATATGCACATGCTGAAGCTTGAGGACCATTGTCAAGGGGTTTGCACAGTCTTCCTTCATTAGATAGCTGTTGAATGAATAGCATCTTTATCTCCCCAATGAGAGCCAATAATTGGCCTTACAAGTTACAGAAATTTTTTTCCTCACATTTATTCAAAAAATATTTGCATTTCTTCTACACACCAGGCATTGTTTGAGGCCCTGAGAGATACATTGGTGAACAAGACAGAGAGGGTTTCTGTTCTCTCATTGGGGAATAAGGACAAAGTGTTAAGATGAAGTGATGCAGGGTTGGGGTTGGAAAGATGGTGCTATGGTTTGAATGTTTCCCTCCAAAATTCATGTCAAAACTTAATCCTCAATGTGTAGTATTGAGAGGTGGAGCCTTTAGGAGGTGATTAGAAGAATTAGTATTCTTATAAATACCAATAAAAGACTTGAGGGAACCTGTTTGGCCCTTCTGCTCCCCTTCCACCAAGCAAGGATGCAGCAGGAAGGCACCATGTTGAAGCAGAGAGCAGGCCCCTTTCCAGACACCAAATCTGCTGGTGCCTTGATCTTGGAATTTCCAGCCCCTAGAGGTATGCAAAATAAATTTCTATTTTTTATAAATTAGCCAGTCTGTGTTATTTTGTTATAGCAGCCTGAATGGACTAAGACAGGTGGAGAAGACTGCTTTAGATTGGCTGGTCAGGAAAGCCTCTCTGGAGAGATGGCCTTTCAGCAGAGATTTGGGGGTGGGTGGCACTGGGAGCAGCCAAGTGTGTGACAGTCTGAGAGGGAAGCATTGCAGACAAAGAGAACAGCTGAATAAAGGCCCTAAAGTAACAACATGCTTGTATTGGCCTGTTGAAGGAATGGAAGAGCCAATGGCTGAAGCATAATGATTAAGGAAGAGAATGGGCTGATCGTAGGCAAGTGTCTGATTACGAGACAGTTCCTAAGCCATGGTAAAGAATTTTAAGTTTATTCCAAGTGCAGAAGGAAACAGATGGACAGTTTTAAACCAGGGAGAGGATGGTGTTATTTACATTTTAATAAGAGAATTCCAGTTCTTAGACAGAGAATGGAGGGTGTAAGGATGGAGGAGGGACATGACTGGAACATTTGAGACCAGTTAGGGTCTAATGCAGTAACCCAGGCAAAGATGATAGTAGTTTGAACTGTGGATCTGAAGAGAAGTGAATGATTTCAGGATATATTTCAGAGGTAAAGCTGACAAGACATTGCAGTGGATTCAATTGGAGGGACGGAGTGAGACATCAGAATGATGCCTTGGCTTCAGCTACTGGGTAGATGGTGATACCCTTTATTAATATGAAGAAGATGAAGGAACTTTGAACTCATCCAGGTTCTGGTGATTTAATTCTTTCCTGCAAACAAACATTTTTTATTTGTAAGCCAAAATGCAGATTTAGTCATTTCAATGGGTTTGCTCCCTTTCACTAGTTGTTTGCAAATGGTATTCATTTACATGCACACATAAGGGATCCAAAAATCTGTTGTTTGGTGAACGTAGACTCAGAATGTATGGTATCTGGGATTTTAAAACATTAGGCTCTGAAAATTTTAAGAATTATTATTTAAGGTCATGTTCTCTTTAGGAACCATTATCAAAGCTTAGAAGTTTCAGTTTAGAACGTAAGTTGTATTTCAGTCTCTTCCCTATCTCTGTCATTTTTCCTGAATTCCACATTACTTAATCTTTGGGGATTTCCATGTTTCTGCCACTGTATTTTATCATTTTTATAACCTAATCAATGTTGTGACTGTGGATATGTTTGCAGGGGATACTTTTTTGATTGCTTCCAGAAAGTTTTCAGGAACTTCTTCCATAGTGGCCTGCATATTTCTGTTAGCTTCATGAGCAACCTTTCTGATTTTGTTGTTTCCCTTTTCTTTCATTTCTTGTTTTTCTTTTCTTTTTTTTTTTTTTGAGACAGAGTTTCACTCTGCTGTCGCCCAGGCTGGAGTACACTGGCATGATCTCAGCTCACTGCAACCTCCACCTCCCGGGTTCAAATGAGTCTCCTGCCTCAGCCTCCTGAGTAGCTGGGATTACAGGTGCCCACCACCATGCCGGGCTAATTTTTGTATTTTTAGTAGACGGGTTTTCACCTTGTTGGCCAGGCTGGACTCGAACTCCTGACCTCAAGTGATCCGCCCACCTCAGCCTCCTTTTTTTTTTCATTTCTCATGGGCATCCTTTGGAAGTAAGGTTGTCATTTTTACTAACTTCTTAGAATTACCCCTGTTGGACTTAATGCTTTTGGCAAATGATTGAATCAAATCCTAGAAGGACCTTAGATTTCTGATCCCAAGTTTGTTTATTTTTATTTTCGTAGAGGCCTTTTCCCTTGGCCTTTCAAAGTGCTGGGATTACAGGCGTGAACCACCCTGCTTGGCTTGATCCTGAGTTTAGACCAGAGGAAATAAGGGTTGCTTGCTCTAAAACAGTGGTCCTCAACCCACCGGCCACATACTAGTACATGTTAGGAATCCAGCCACACAGCAGGAGGCGAGCAGCTGGCGAGTGAGCCAAGCTTCATCTGTGTTTACAGCTGCTCCGCATCACTTGCGTTTCTGTCTGAGCTCCGCCTCCTGTCATGTCTGTGGTGACGTTAGATTCTCATAGGAGCGCAAACCCTATTGTGAACTGCACATGCAAGGGATCTAGGTTGCATGCTCCTTACGACTAATTCCTGATGATCTGTCACTGTCTCCTGTCACCCCCAGGTGGGACCATCTAGTTGCAGGAAAACAAGCTCAGGGTTCCCAGTGATTCTACATTATGGTGAATTGTATAATTATTTCATTATATATCACAAGGTAATAATTATAGAAATAAATTACATAATAAATGTAATTACGAACACCCCTTCCCCTACCACCCCCATCTGTGGAAAAATAATGCCCCCCCCGACAAAAGCAGTCCCTGGGGCCAAAAAGGCTGGGAACCACTGCTCTAAAACATTTGGAAGTTAGGTGTCTTTACATTATTTGCTGGTAGAAAAGTTAAAATGACGTTCAGTATTTCCTGTGTTAAGGAAGGTCACTTTATTATCAGTGGTTTCCAGACTTTACTGTGCCTAAGTATCACAGGAAATGTATTAACCATGCAAAGCCTGAGAAGTATCTGATACCACAGACCTGTGAGGTGACAACCCAGTATCTGCTTTGTTAGCAATCCTCCCAGGTAATTTCAATACAGGAAGAACGGTGGCCACACCATGGGAAACAGATCCAGAGGGACACAGATGACTAAGCTTCCAAAACAAGAACTGTTAACCTAACCAGTACACTGACTGCATCCAACATTGAAGAACTGAACAGGAGGTTTTCTTTTACATCCATTGATCAAGGTCTACAAACAACTTACTGGGCCAAATTTAAGCAGTCCTGACATAGAAAATTTATTTCTATTGAGTTTTGGGAAATAGAATTTTCTGATTTAAGAAATAAGGAACTATTTCCAAGATTCATTCTTCATAGATCAGTCATTTTTTTCCTCAGAAGGATAATACCTAATGAGAGGCAGGTTCTAACTGTGGCTTAGACCTAAAGATCCTCTCATGCCTCCCTAGAGGGCCTGTAAAGGTGACTTGTGGAAAGAACAGATGTGTCTTTTTGTATGTAAAGCAAGTGATGTCTGATTTCGAAGAAAACAAAACCAAAAACTTATTTTTTAATAGGGAATTCCCTTCAGAATAATTTGCAGAACTGGTGTCCCTAGACCTTCCAATATTTGCATTCCAAATGTAGTTTTCTCGTCTCACCTAGATAAGACTAAAGCAGAAGTTTTGTTGCATGTGCCTCCATTATCCAGCAGTTGAGCAAGTGTGTAGCTCTCTTTACTCTCTCTTTTACCTCAGTGATTGATCTCTGGATACTGTGATCTCTGAGTATATTGAGCTTGGCATAAAGTTTATGCCGTCTTATTTTGTAGTAATTACTTCACATAGCTGCAGAGGGCAGCAGAGAGCTGCTGATAGATTTATAATACGGACCTAAGAGTCCTGGTTTCTCCCTGTTTATCTGTTGCGCAGATGCTTACCATACGATTGTTTAATTATGAGATTATTGTTTAAATGTATTTCATGCACGTTTTTACTATTTAATAATGATAGATGGGAAATACACTTGTAAGCTCCAAGTCAAATGTATATATTCACTGAGGTAAAGTAAAAGAAATATCGTACTCTGCCACTGCATTGTAGTCTGTTGAAGAGTGGCCTATTCATAAGGGACTAGAGGAGCACTTTCTAACATTTTGCCATGCTACACCAGGATTTTAAATTATATCAGTTGAAATTCTCTAGCTTGGATTTTTGGTGCTTTTGGAGGGTGGTTTTTGTTGTTGTCCATTAAAAACTTAAAATCAAGCTACCTCTAATATTTTAAGCAAGCAAATTAATCCATTTGCAGCTCTTAGCACAGTGTCAGGCACATAATAACTATTTTGAGTTTTAGCTCATTGAATGAGTTACACAGCTATGGAATCAGACATCTAATCTAGTATAGATAATCTAAGCAGATAGGAGTACAATGTTACAAAATAGAAAATTACAAGGTAAGACTATAGCCAAGTAATGGATATTTGCTTTACAGGAAGCATCTTCACTTAGCAATATTAGTATACCATTTTTCATCCTAACTAGTATTTAAAGTAATTTGTCTTGAGTATGTTGGGTATAATAAAAAATAAAAAAAGAAATAAAGTAATTTGGCTTCTTTATAGAATATCTTCTTTATACAAAGCACTTTATAATGTTTAAATCCTTGATTTGCGAATTTTATTCTTCAGAAAGGACACTTGTAATAGTTTCTACCCTTATTTCTTTTTCAGTTAAATGAAAATTAACCCACATATGCTACAGATTCAGGGTAATTCTAGAAATTGAGTTACTCATTCAACAGATATTTGTTAGTACCCGCAATTAACAGGCAAAATTGGTTAGGCACAGTGGCTCAGACCTGTAATTCCAGCACTTTGGGAGGCCTAGGTGGGCAGATCACATGAGTTTGTGCTCAAGACCAGACTGGCCAATAAAGTGAAACCCCGTTTCTACTAAAAACACGAAAAATTAGCTGGGTGTGGTGGCATGCACCTGTAATCCCAGCTACTCCAGGAGGCCGAGGCAGGAGAATCTCTTGAACCTGGTAGGCAGAAGTTGCAGTGAGCTGAGATCACATCACTGTACTCCAGCCTGGGCAACAGAGCAAAACTGTCTCAAAAAAAGAAAAATTAGGCAGAATTGGCTCCCTTTTTATTTCCTTTTTTTTTTTTTCTGGAGATAGGGTTTTGTGCTGTTGCCCAGACTGGAGTGCCGTGGTGCAACTGTGGCTCATTGTAACTTCCACCTCCCAGGCTCAAGTGATCCTCCCGCCTCAGCCTTCCAAGTAGCTGGGACTATATACATGAGCCACCACACCCAGCTAATTTTTTTAATTTTTAGTAGAGACATGGTCTTGCTATGTTGCCCAGACTGGAGTTTTCTTGAAGAATATGATTTCCTCTGTCAAGAAATGTATAGTTCAGCTAGGGAGACATGTAACTATGCTTACATTTATATTTGAGGTAGTTTAGTGTTTATCAGTATACTCTGGTTAGCATGTAAGTGTGGGGGAGGCAATGGGTAGAGCCTTCTCTGTGCTTTGTACATTAGCACAGTGCTTGCACATTATATGCCGTAAGTATGTTGAAAAACTGTCGTTACTGAGGTAGGAGTTTAAAGTCCTTACTGGAGATTGTATTTAGCTCTTGAAAGATAAAACCTATTTCCCAGGTGGAGAGTTTGATTTTAACTTTTTATTTTTGAAATAATATTTTTTAGATAGTAGCAAAAAATAGATTCCAGCTTCCCCTGATTTTAACAGCTTACATAGCCATAGTGCAATTATCCAAACCAAGAAAGAAACATTATTACAAAGCTGTAAACTATAGACCTTATTCAGATTTCATCACATTTTCCACAAATATCATTTTTCTTCCAGGATCCAGTTCATTATCCCTCATTGCATTTAGTTTTCGTATTGCCCTAGTTTTCTCTAGCTGATGATAGTTCCTTTGTCTTTTTTTTTTTTTTTTTTTTTTTAAGACGGAGTAGCCCAAGCTGGAGCACACTGGCATGATCATAGCTTACTGTGGCCTCACACTCCCAGGCTCAAGTGATACTCCTGCCTCCGCCTTCTTCATAGCTGGGACTACAGGCATTTGCCATCATACCCAACTATTTTTTTTTTTTAGGACATGGGAGCTTGCTTTGTTGCCCAGGTTGGTCTCGAACTCATGTGCTCAAGTGATACTACCACCTTGACCTCCCAAAGTGTTGGGATTACAGGCATACACCATTGCACCCATCCTCCATTGTCTTTTACACCCTTAGAATATGCAGTTATTTTATAGAACGTCCCTCAGTTTGGGTTTGTCTGATTTGTGTGTGTGTGTGATTTAGCTAAAGTTATGTGTTTTTGTCAAGAATACTACAGAAATGATGTCCCCTTCTTAGTGCATCTTATCTGGGGGTGTGTGGTGTTATGTCTTATTACTGGTGATGTTAACCATGATCATCTGCCTTCTTTCTTCACTGTAAAGTAATTATAGCGTATTTCCCTTTATAGTTAACATCTTGGGTGAGATAATTTGAGAGTTAATTAGGTTAGATTTTTTTTTTTCCCCTAACAACATCAATGTGTAATATAGTTCAGTTGTTAGTATTTGTACCCCATTTTGAATTCTTCTTACATCCTGGTTTATTTTAATTGTTTATTTGGGGGTGTACGAAAACATAACTGTGGTTCTCCTAGAGTTATACGGAACAATATACTCAAGAAATATTATGCCCTCTTCATCCCTACTGCCTCATTCCCATTCTTTCTTCCCCTTTCCCACCCACCTCCTATAGGTAACCAGCCAGTCTCTTGAGTTTCTGGTCTGTCTGCCCTGTTTCTTTTGTACAAATGAGCAGATGTAGATATATTTTTTTATATTCCTTTTTTAGACGTGAAGGATAGAACATTACAGATACTTTATTATACTTTTTCACTTAACAGTATATCCTGGAAATAAGCATATCAGTTCATAGAGATCTTATGAATTCTTTTTTTCCAGCTGAATAATACTCTATTATATGGAAGTACCTTCATTTATCCAACTACTTGTATTCATGAACATTTAGATTATTTCCATTACATTGTATTTGCCATTACAAACACTGCTGCAATGAATAATCTTGTGTGTGTGTTTTTATATTGTTGGAAATGTATCTTCAGAGTAGATTCCTAAAAATGGGATTTCTGGGTTAAAAGGTAGGTGCAGCTGGATATGGTTGGTGTTCCTGTAGTACCAGGTAATTGGCAGGCTGAGATGGGTGGATGGCTTGAGTCCAGGAGTTCAAGGCTAGCCTGGGAATCATAACAAGAAATTGTCTCTTTTTTAAAAAGAAAACCCCTACTGGGTGTGATAGGTCATGCCTATTATCCACAGCACTTTGAGAGGCTGTGACAGGAGGATTGCTTGAGGCCAGGAGGTCGAGACCAGCCTGGGCAATATAATAAAACCCTGTCTGTATTTTTTAAATAATAATATTTAAACATTTTAAAAACTGGTAGGTGCATATGCAGTTTTCTTAAGAATTAACACTTCACTCTTCAGAAGGTTGTACCAGTTTGTATCCTCACTGGCAGCAGATGAGATGGCCTGCTTCCCACAGCCTCGCCAATAGTATGTGTTTTACCCTTTACTTTTTGCCAGTCTGAGGTAGAAATGATATCTCAGTATTATTTTAATTTGCCTTTATTTAATTAAATAAAGCATTTTTTTATTTATTAAAAAATGTAAGTTAAAGCGTTTTTTTTTTTTTTTGAGACAGAGTCTCTCTCCTTCGCCAGGCTCCAGGGTGGAGTGCAGTGGCGCAATCTCGGCTCACTGTAACCTCTGCCTCCCGGGTTCAAGCACTTCTCCTGCCTCAGCCTCCCTAGTAGCTGGAACTACAGGCATGCACCACCATGTCCAGCTAATTTTTGTATTTTTAGTGGAGATGGGGTTTCACTGTGTTGACCAGGATGGTCTCGATCTCTTGACCTCGTGATCCGCCCACCTCGGCCTCCCAAAGTGCTGGGTTTACAGGCATGAGCCACCGCACCCAGCTAAAGCATTTTTTCATATATTTGAGAGCCATGTTTATATTATTTTTTCTGAGTTATCTATTATTTTCCTCATTTTTTCTATGGCGTTTTTACTTCTTTGTCCCTCAGTTTTTAAGCTTTTTAAAATATATTTTAAATTTTAGCACTTTGTGATACATGTTGTAAATATTTCTTCCGTTTGTCAGTTGTCTTTTTTAAATTGTGATAAAATATGCGTAACATAAATTTACCATATTCAAAATTTTTAAGTGTACAGTAACATTAAGCACATTTGTTTTTTTAAACAACCATCCCCACTAAGCATCTCTAGAACATTTCATCTTCCTAAACTACAATCCATATCCATTAAACAGTAATACCCACTCCCTCTTTCCCCTATCCCCAAATAACCACCATCCTACTTTCTTTCTGTCTCTAAAGTTTACTACTTCAGGTAGCTCGTGTAAGTGGAATTTTATAGTGTCCTGTTATATCTGGCTTATTTCAGTAAGCATCATGGTTGTAGCATGTATGAGAATTTTATTCCTTCCTAAGTAGAATAATATTCCATTGTATGTATACACCACATTTTGTTTATTCATTCATCTATGTGGAGACTTGGGTTACTTCCACCTTTTGACTCTTGTCATTAATGCTGTTAGGAACGTTGATGTACACATATGTCTGATGTCAGTTGTCTTTTGACTTTGTTTACAGTGGGGTGTTCGTTTTGTTGAACAAATAATTCTTTTTTAATTTTTTTCTGTAGTCAGATTTATTAATCTGTTTTATTAGTTAGAGTTCCCTAGAGGACAGAACTAATAGGATATATATATATTTTTTAATATATATATTAAACTTTGGTCATGGCTGTGGGACTGGTTTTGGTGGGAATGACAACTTTGGTCATGGATGAAACTTTGGTCATGGTGGCTTTAGTGGCAACAGCAGTTGTGGTAGATACGGTGGCAGTGGCTCTAATGGATTTGGTAATGATAGAAGCAATTTCAGAGGTGATGGAAGGATATTTATAAAGGGGAATTTATTAAGTATTAACTTACATGATCACAACATCCCACAGTAGATTGTCTGCAATCTTGAGGAGCAAAGAGAGCCAATCCAAGTCCCAAAACTGAAGAACTTGGAGTCTGATGTTTGAGTGCCGGAAGCATCAGCACGAGAGAAAGATGTAGGCTGGGAGTCCAGTCTCACCTTTTCATGTCTTTCTACCTGCTTTTTATTCTCTGGAAGTTGATTAGATTGTGGCTACCAGATTAAGGGTGAGTCTGCCTTTTCCAGCCCACTGACTCAAATGTTAATCTCCTTTGGCAACACTCTCACAGACACACCCAGGATCAATACTTTGCATCCTTCAATCCAATCAATTTGACACTCAGTATCAACCATCACCCTGCTATTCTTATACTATCTCTATATTTTAAGTCAGAATGTTATTTCTCTACTGAGGTTAAAGAGGAATTTATTTTCATATTTTCTTCTATTTTATGATTTTACTTTCTACATTTAGATATCCAGTTCATTTGGATTTTATTCTTATATAGGTTGTGACCTGTGGGTCTAATTTCATCTTTTTCCAAATGACTACCAAGTTGTTTGGCATCGTTTTTTAAAGTTGATCTTTTAAAGGCACAGTGGCTCATGCCTGTAATCCTAACAATTGGGAGGCCGAGGTTAGTAGATTGCTTGAGCCCAGGAGTTCAAGATCAGCCTGGGCAACATGGTGAAACCCTATCTCTACAAAAAATACAAAATTACCTGGATGTGGTGGCACATACTTGGGTCCCAGCTACTTAGGAGGGGTGGTAGGAGGATCACTTGAATCCAGCAAGTCAGGGCTACAGTGAGCCATGATTTCGCCACACTGCACTCTAGGTTAGATGACAAAGCAAGACCCTATCTCAAAAAAAAAAAAAAAATGTCCATCTTTGTTTTAGTGATCTGGCTTAATTTCAATAGCAGCTAAGTTGAAGTATATCTCTTTTTCCAAATACTCACCTCCTCTACCTGTTTGTCAGATTATCATTTAAAACCTAAGTTTATGGTGATATCATTTATCAAAACAAAGACCCTCAGTGGACACACCAAGAAAGCATCGTTAAAGTCTCTCACACTGCCATTATATCTAAGAGTCTCCTTAAGGGCTTGGACAGCTGCAGAAGCTCTACATGGGATGGTTGAGCTTTGAAATAGCCAGTTGGAGTCTGAGGAGCCATTTCGAACAGTGGAGAATGTTCACAGTCTGTGTGGTAATGAGAGATCCAAATACCAAGCTCTCCAGGGGCTTTGGGTGTGTCACTTGCACCACTGTGGAAAAGGTGGATGCAGCTTTGAATGCAAGGCCACACAAGGTGGATGGAAGAGCTGTGAAACCAAAGAGAGCTAGCTGTTCAAAGATCTCAAAGACCAGGTTCCCACTTAACCGTGAAAAGCATCCTTGTTGGTGTCATTAAAGAAAACACTGAATAACACCACGTAAGAGATTATTTTGAACAATATGGAAAAATTGAAGTGATTTAAATTATGAGTGACTGAGGCAGTGGCTCAGCCCCCCTTTCTAGAGGGGCTTTGCTTTTGTAACCTTGACAACCATGACTTCATGGATAAGACTCATTCAGAGATGCCGTACTGTGAATGGCCACAACTGTGAAGTAAAGAAGGTTCTGTTGCCACAAGAGATGGCTAGTGCTTCATCCAGCCAAGGTTCTGCAAACTTTGGTCATGGCTGTGGGACTGGTTTTGGTGGGAATGACAACTTTGGTCATGGATGAAACTTTGGTCATGGTGGCTTTAGTGGCAACAGCAGTTGTGGTAGATACGGTGGCAGTGGCTCTAATGGATTTGGTAATGATAGAAGCAATTTCAGAGGTGATGGAAGCTACAGTGATTTTGGCAGTTACAATAACCAATCTTCAAATTTTGGCCCTATGAAGGGAGGAAACTTTGGAGGCAGAGCTCTGGCCCCCATGGTGGTAGAGGAGAGTACTCTGCCAAATCGTGAAACCAAATGTCTGTGGCAGTTCCAGGATCAGTAGTAGCTATGGCAGTGCCAGAAGGTTGGGGGTTTTCTTGTGTGTGGTTTTCTTGCTCTGTCACCCAGGCTGGAGCGCAGTGGCATGATCTCAGCTTCACCTCCTGAGTTCAAGCCATTCTCCCACCTCACCCTCCCGAGAAGGTGGAACTACAGGTACCCACCACCATGCCCAGCTAATTTTTTTTTTCTTCTATTTTTAGTAGAGATGGGGTTTCGCCATGTTGGCCAGGCTGGTCTCGAACTCCTGACCTCAGGCAATCCACCTGCCTCAGCCTCCCAAAGTGCTGGGATTAAAGGCATGAGCCACTATGCCCAGCCTAATTTTTGTATTTCTAGTAGAGACAAGGTTTTGCCATGTTGCCCAGGCTGGTCTCAAACTCGAGCTCAAGCAATCCATCCTCCTTGGCCTCCCAAATTGCTGGGATTATAGGTGTTAGCCACCACACCCAGTGAGATTTATTTTTAACATAGGTCTCAAAATAACTATAGGTCAGAGCTCTGGAACTGAATACCATGTTTTGGAGCAGTGTCATCCTCTTCACATGCCCTAGTTCTTGACAGCAAGGGAATTAGAAGTGACTTTTTCTTTAGAACTATGAAACATATAAGCTCTGTGTTCACCTTTTTGCAGCAGTTTCTGTGCCTTACTCAGTGCTACTTCCTCCAAACAATTATTTCCACATCTGTGAAAGATAGTACAGTCTTGTGGTTAAGAGTATGAACTTTGTTGTGTTGTTTTGTTTAAAAGACAGGGTCTAGCTTCGTTGCTCATGCAACTCCTGGACTCAAGCGATTCTCCCACCTCAGTCCCTCAAGTACTTGGGACTATAGGTGTGCACTGCCTCACCTAAAAACATTAACTTGGAAATGTTAGATCTGTCCTAACTCCATCATTTAACTTGGCACAAAGTGGGATCATAAAGATTAAATGACTAGCACATAAAAGCAATCAGGAACTGTTGACTGTAGCTATTAAGTCAAATTAAATGAGCATAGACCATAAAATATTTCAGGTCTAGAACAGAACTTTGAAGATCTCTTAAAAATCATTTTTAGATACTTATTTTTTTCAAGATTGTAGGCATACATTCATTCCACAGTCTTATACATAATGTGACAACCTCAGTTATTCAGCTCCTTCAAGTTACCTTACGAAGAAAAATTGAGTGTTTGGCTAGGGTTGTTGGGGGTGAGAGAATTTGGAAAGGAGTACACAGGAAGTTTCTGAGGTTCTGGCAGTGTTCCCTATCTTACTTAATTTGTATAGTAGTTTTGTGGATGTATATCATGCAACAGTGTACTAAGCTGTACATTTGTGTGTGTTTTTCCATATGTATTATACTTGTAGTTGTTGAATCAATTTCTGATATTGGGGTATTGAACTCTTCAACTAATGTTGGATTGTCTGTTTCTCCTCCGAATTCTGTCAGTTTTTCCTTTATGTATTTTGTGGTTCTGCTGTTAGGTATGTATACACTTATAGTTGTTACATTTTCCTGATTTGTTGATCTTTTTACCATTATAAAATATCCCCTTTTTTGGTCTCCAGTAATATATCTTGTCTTAAAGCCTATTTTGTCTGATAGTACTTCAGCTACTTCTCTTAAGATTGCTGTTTGCACAGTATCTCTTTTATAGTTTCACTTTCAACCTGTATATGTCTTCAAATGTAAAGTATGCATCTTACAGTCAGTGTATAATTGAATCTTCTTGAATCAGTGTGCTAATCTCTGTTATTTGGGTTTTTTAGTGCATTCATATTTAATCTGCTTATTGATATGGTTGGATTTACATTAGCCATTTGATTTGTCTTTTACAAAACACGTGTTCTTTATTCTTTTTTTTGCTGCCTTTTTTATATTAATTTTTTGCATGCCATTTTTAATACTTTGGATTTTATTAAGTATATTTGCTTTTTAGCTATTTCTTAGTGGTTGTTTTGGGAATTATAATGTGCATTTTTTTATAGTCTACTTTAGTTTTTTGGGATTTTTTTGTTTTTGTTGAGACGGGGTCTCATTCTGTTGCCCAGGCTGGAATACAGTGGAGCAATCGTGAATCACTGCAGCTTCCACCTCCCTGGGCTCAGGTGATCCTTCCACCTCAGCCTCCTGAGTAGCTGGACTACAGGCACACACCACCATGCCCAGCTAATTTTTGTATTTTTTGTAGAGACAGGGTTTGGCTGTGTTGCCTAAGCTGTTCTCAAACTCCTGAGCTCAGGTGATCTACCCGCCTTGGCCTCCCATAGTGCCGAGATTACTGGTGGGAGCCGCCACACCTAGCCCTACTTTAGTTTAATACTACTTAATTTTAGTGAAATATGTTGATAGATGCTTTGCTTTAGCATAGCTCCATGTCCTGTCCTCCATTTTGAACTACCATTTTCATGTACATCATATCAATATATGTTGTAAACCCGACCACTGAGTGTCATAATTACTGCTTTTTATAATCTTTTGTCTTTTAAAGAAATTGAAGAAGAGAAAAAATAATATTAGAGTACTATATGTGCTTACAATTTCTTTTTTTCTTTTCTTTGCCTAGACTGCTCAGCAGGGTATACTTACCATTTCTGATGTTCTTCATTTCCTCCTGTGGTTCTGAGTGATCATGTACTATTATTTCCTCCAGCCTGAAGGACTTTAGTATGTTTTGTGAGGCAGATTTCATAACAGTAAATTCTCTTTGTTCATCTGTCAAAGTCTTTAGTTTGCCTTCTTCTTGAGGTAGTTTTGCTAAACGTATAATCTTTGTTGAAATTTTAAAGTTAGCCTTTATCTCTTCAAGTATTTGTTCCATTCTTTTCTCTCTTCCCTTCTTTTGGGTCTTCCATTTGTGTCTAGAGGGCCCTGTTCATTTTTCTTCAGTCTTTTTTGTTTTTTCTTCATTCTTCAGATTGGATAATTTCTTAAAATACAACTTCAAGTTTACTTATTCTTTTTATTTTTATTTTGAAACAAGGTTGCACTCTGTCACCTAGGCTATAGTGCAGTGGCACAATCATGGCTTCAGCTTCCTGGGCTCAGGCAATCCTCCCACCTCAGCCTTCAGAGTAGCTGAAACCACAGGTGTACACCACCACACATGGCTTATTTTTTTGGCTTTTTGCTAGAAACAGGGTTTTGCCATGTTGCCCAGAATGGTCCAAACTCCTGACTCAGGCAGTTTGCCCACCTCAACCTCCCAAAGTACTGGGTTTACAGGTGTGAGCTACTGCTCCCAGCCTGTCCAGTTTTGTAGTTGGCTTTAGGGAAGAGGATTTGGCAACCTCCTTACTTCAGCACATCAGAAATTCCACTTATTTTTGAACTGTGTAAATAATTTTTTTTATTTTCAAAAAGTAGAATTAGAAAGGATGAGGGAAAAAAGCCTTAAAATTGACCATAAACAAAAACAAATTACCATAATAATAATGAATTGATTGTATAGGAAAGATAATTCCATTAACTTTGGACACAGACTCTGACTGCAACAAAACCTTGAACTTTACATAGTAGGTTCATTGTTGGTAATGAAATTTATATAGCAGTTTTGAAACTCTTATTTATTGTAGGATAGAGCAAATTAATGAAGTTGCAATTCTGAGAACCAGAGTTTTCACTTTGAAGGAATGTGAGGAAGAATCCTGTGTTTTTGGATTTCATTTGTATGTGTTCTTTGGACTCAGAAGAATTTTATTTTGTTTAAGATGTATTTCCTGGGCCCTGAGAAGGCCTAAAAGCAGTCACACCCTAGTAACAATGAACACACTAAACCCAGATCTTTGTTTCTAAACGTTGTTCCACACTAAAAGAATCTAGGACTCAGCCGAGTAGGGTGGCTCACACCTGTAATCTCAGCACCTTGGGAGGCTAAGGTGGGAGGATCACTTGAGCCCAGGAGTTTAAGACCAGCCTAGGCAACATAGTGAGACCCCCAGCTCTCCAAAAAAAAAAAAACTAGCCAGATGTAGTGGTGTGCACCTGTGGTCCCAGATACTAGGGAAGCTGAGGTGGGAGGATCGCTTGAGCCCAGGAGTTTGAGCCCACAGTGAACGATGATTTCTTTAGCCTGGGTGGCAAAGGAAGACTTTGTCTTTAAATAAATAAATAAGTAAAAATTGATCTGGGACTTCTTTGAGATACAGACAGATCAAGGGTAAGCAAAGTACAGAATACTACACCTGGAATATTATGTAAACCAGTAAGTTCACCCTTGGTAGAATAAACCCAGGTAAAATGCCCATGCAAATCCTGGAGTAGGCTAGGGAGGCTTGAACTGGAAATCCTAGAGAACTCAGTACCTAGAGCATGATTTAGAAGGGCCAGGTGGGATACAGGTAGGGCCAGCCAGAAGAGGGCATTGACAAGAGGCTCTTCTGCCCACATCTGAGGGCCAAAAAGCACTCTACAACGCATAAAACCATTTAAGCATTAAGTAACACTCCAAATTTTTTGCAGTGCTTTTATTGTTTTTATAATTTAAAATAATCTGCAGGGCAAAATTGAATTAAAAATTAAAAGCAGTATGTATAGTCTGCATTCAAAGAAAGACCATGTGGGGAAAGAAGTGAAAAGTGGCCCCAGGGAGGAGATATGGTTTGTATCAGACTTTGAAAACCACAGAAAATTTGGTGTTAGGGAGTTGGAAGGAGGATATGGAAGAGTTATTCCGTGGAAGGACAAGGTGGGGACACATAAGCAAACAAATGGAATGAGTTATAAGCCTGATAAGCTTTGAGAGACAATAGTGAGATCAGACTGTCTAGCAGAGAGGACATGTGTTGCATAAGTTGAGTAGGTTGGAATAAAAGCTTGATTTAGTGTGAACAAGAGATTTCTGAATCTTGATTTTTCTCATCTGTAAAATGAGTCAGGACCACCATGCTCACCTCTCAGAATTATCTTGAAAAACAAATGAGCTAATGGATGTGACAGCAGATTTTTCGCAGTGAAGCACTGTACTGGTATAGTTGTAATGAATTTTGAATACCAAGTTGAGAAGTTTACAGTTTGATAGTAACTGTTCAAATAAACTCCATTCATGGAGAGCATTGTCTCTGGGAATTTCCTTGGCAGTTCCTGTGATGGTTTACAGTGTAGGATAATGTCACTATTTCCCCTAAGTTTTCTGTGATGGGGAAGAATACTGAGTAAAGAGTCCTATAAAATTTCTTGGTTTCCGTTTTTATGGAAGTAAAATTCAAGATCAGATGTTTCCCCGTGAGACCTTTCTGGAATGTGTTAAAAGGCATTGTGGAGGTGTGTGAGGGCTCTAACCACATTAGAAGCTTCTGTTCATAGAACAGAACCTGGAAAGATTTTCCCCTGATAGTGCTGCAGAATGTCGGCACTGCCGGCTCATGTATGTGTGGATGCTCCTGGCACTTAGCACTCTAAGGAAGACCTATACACTATCATATCTATCCTTGGATTCCAGTAGTATCGTACTACATGCCTGTCATCCTTTGGAGAAAGAATATATTAAGCAGAAAAAAACTCCAGTCTTTGTACTGGGGTCATCAATACTGTCTCGGCACAGCTGGGAAATAGTTCAACTTTCTTCTAGAAGTGCTATTTTTAGCTGCTTCCAAGGAGATGTTCAGAATGATACTGATAATTGCATTACTCTTTAATTTGCACAGTCTGTGGAGAAGGAAGTGGCAGCTCTTTTTCAGTGTTTACTACTCAGTGGGCCACTGAGTTGTGATTTATCAGTTCGAACAATGGAATGCCTTACTTAGAATAATTGGCCTCGGCTCACACCCGTAATCCCAGAACCTGGGGAGGCTGAGGCAGGTGGATCACTTGAGGCCTGGAGATCAAGACCAGCCTGACCAACATAGGGAAACCCCATCTCTACTAAAAATACAAAAAATTAGCCAGGTGTGGTGGCGCATGCTACTCAGGAAGTTGAGGCATGAGAATCGCTTGAACCTGGGAGGCAGAGGTTGCAATGAGCCAAGGTCACACCACTGCACTTCAGACTGAGTGATGGAGTGAGACTCTGTCTCAAAAAAAGAATAATTAACCTCAGAATTATATTCTAGAGCCTTTTGCTTTGCTAGTTCAACTTTCAGTCCTTCAAGTTATAAAGGCAAAATGAGGGCTGGGCACACTGCCTCACACCTGTAATCCCAACACACTGGGAGGCTGAGGTGAAAAGATTGCTTGAGCCCAGGAGTTTAAGACTAGCCTGGCCAATACAGTAAGACTCCATTTCTACTAAAAATAGAAAAAACATTACCCAGGAATGGTGGTGCTTACAGTCCCAGCTATGCAGAAGGATCACTTGAGCCCAGGAGTTCAAGGTTACAGTAAACTCTTATGGTGCCACTGCACTCCAGCCTGGGCAACAGAAGGAGACCCTGTCTCTGAAAATAAAGTATTTCTCGAGCTGGGTGCTCAGGCTGGCCCATACCACCAATTCCTTTCTGGGTACTTGAGTCTTGACTTTGCCCATTGGGAACTTGGTGTTATAAATTTACCAAAAAATGATTGGTCTCTTAAAACACGAACACACACACACACACACACTTACTTTATAAGAGCCCGATCTGGCAGTCTGAGTGACTCATCTGTGTTCATAGAACATTCCTAATGAGTTGGCTCTGAAGAGAAGATTATAGATCAGAGAGTAGCTTGAGATTTACAGTTAATGCTAAAGAAATTGAAATTCTTAAAGGATGGGCATTAAACTTTAGTAACTTGATGAGTTAACCCCTCTCTAAAGAATGTGTTTTTTAAACAACTGTTAACTGAATTTGTTATGTTGTCTTGGTTTCCAATACCCCTTTCTATTTGAAGGAATTCTCTTGTGTTATAATCTTGTTGAGTGACAGTACCCCGTGTCTCGCACTTCATCTTCTGACAACCAAGGCTTGTGATCTGTGCTTGGTATATTAGATGCTTCTGACCAAGACCTTGAATCTAGATTGAATGAAGCAAAGAAAATGGAATGGTTGGAGTTGATTTGCTATCATTGCAGCCCTGTCCTGGCAATTCTTTCAATGAAAGACACTCAGGCATTCTGCTTCTTAACAGAGTGTCCTTGAGTTCTACCTGCTTGCTTACTTTTTTCTTTTCTTTTCTTTTCTTGAGACAGAATCTTGCTCTGTCGCCAGGCTGGAGTGCAGTGGCATGATCTCAGCTTACTGCAACCTCTGCCTCCTGGGTTCAAGCAATTTCCTGCCTCAGCCTCCCAAGTAGCTGGGACTACAGGCACATGCCACCACACCCAGCTAATTTTGTGTGTGTTCTTGGTAGAGATGGGATTTCACCATGTTAGCCAGGATGGTCTTGATCTCTTGACTTCACGATCTGCCCACCTCAGCCTCCCAAAGTGCTGGGATTACAGACATGAGCCACGGCACCCAGCTGAGTTCTACCTGCTTTCTAAGCCTATCCTTTAAGCCTCCCATTGATTCTGTGAGCACTGATCTCTTTCCAGTAAACCTGCCCCCTAAAATGTTTTGCTTAAGATAGTCTTTTGCTTGCATCCAATAACCATAATCAATACAGCAGAGATCATTACAATCCAAGCATCTTTCTTATGGGTGGTACTAGGTAAATATGGCCATATTCTTATATTTTACTTTTTTCTGAATTCCTTTAGAATAGCTATTCCCTCAGATATGTTATATCTTAAAATGAATTGTTACTTGTACCTGCTGTGTGTCTGGCACATAGTACTTACCTTTTAGTTTCTTCATCGAGATTCTAAAAAAAAAATTAAATGCTCTGTTTAATCCACAGTGTAATAATAAGACATTTGGGAAATACCCTGGTCTCATCAATAGAATATTGACAACTCTTTTCCAGAGAAAGAATATTTTTACTTTGGTTTCTGTATTAGTCCATTTTCAGACTGCTGTTAAGAAGTGCCTGCGGCCAGGCGTGATGACTCACACCTGTAATCCCAGCACTTTAGGAGTACAGGGTGGGCAGATCACCTGAGGTCTAGAGTTCGAGACCAACCTGTCCAACATGGAGAAACCTCGTCTCTACTAAAAATACAAAAATTGGCTGGGCAGGGTGGCGCATGCCTGTAATCCCAGCTACTTGGGAGGCTGAGGCAGGAGAATCACTTGAACCCGGGAGGCAGAGGTTGCAGTGAACCGAGATCACACCATTACACTTCAGCCTGGGCAATTAGAGCAAGACTCTGTCTGTCTCAAAAAAACAAAAAGAATTACCTGAGACTGGGTGATTTATAAACAAAAGAGGTTTAATTGACTCACAGTTCCACATGGTTCCAGAGGCCTCAGGAAACTTACAATCTTGGCAGAAAGTGAAGGGGAAGCTGATGGTTTTACAGTGTGGCACTTCTGAAAACGATCAGCTCTGGTGAGAGTGAACTTAGTGTCATGAGAACAGCATGGGGGAACTGCCCCCATGATTCAGTCACCTCTCACCAGGTCCCTCCCTTGACCCATGGGGATAGTTGGATAGGGACACAGACCATATCAGTTTCTAATGTTAAAAGGACCAATTGTTTAGATTCCAGGCTTCTCCTGTGTATGAAATTCCCTGCTAATTTATTTCCTCCCCTTGACATTACTTAATCAGAAGCTTCAAGAAGGAAGAAAGCCCCCTCCCCCCCAAAAGAAAGAAAGGAACTTTGAGGTATTCTCTGTTTTGGGGGTTTCTGTTGTTTTTGTTTTAAAACACTATGAAAAGGTGTCAGGCAGACAGACTGTTCTGCTAGTTTGGCTTGTGCCAATTAGTATTGTTAAGATGTTCCAGAAGAAAGTGCATACACTCAGCACGTGTCTGCTTTGCTTTGTAGAATAACGTTCTCTCATCCTTTGTGTTTGGTGAGTTTTTGGCCATCTGTGCAAGTTTCTGAGTTGTTTGAAGAAGCTAAGAAAAGAAAGACTTATTTATTTAGGTTTCTTCACATTTTCATGCGTTAATCTGCTAACGGTATACTGGCCTGACCCTGCAGACATGGTTTGTCCCCACGAATGTGCTCTCCCAGCATACTATGTCTCCTTCATGACACAAACCATGAAGGGTTCTTATAGCTATAAGGATTAAAGTACTTATTTCACAGAAAATAATAGCTTATTTATTGAGCCCTTATTTACTAGTCACTGTATGGGCAGCTTTACATATGTTATATTAATCCATTAAACAGTAGTCCATAAAACTATTAAAGCTTCATTTTTGAAATGAAGAGACTGAGGCTCAGGAAGATTCTGAAACTTGTCCAAAGTCACATAACTAGTAAGTAGTAGAAGCTAGAATTTGAATTTACACTGGTATGCACACCAGTGGGTGTGTTATTTAGTTTGATTTCTGGGTAAGTAGATATTAAGTGATACTAGCATTATCATTCCATGCAAAAGATAGAAGAAACATAGAAAGCAAAGGACATGCCAAGAAAACTGTTTTTTGTTTTAAACATCAAGAATGCTATTGATAATTAGCCCAATGGTCATGTTTTTTCTCTGTCACTGTGCAAGGTTTAGGTGAATCTGATCCAGTTCTTAAAAGTCAGACTGTTGCCTTTTAAATGGACTTTTTGTATAAAGAAAGCTGACCTTTTTGTTTATTTACAATAATATTGTGAGAAATTATGTAATTCTCTGATCTCTTTCAGAAAAGAAGAGAAGAGAGCACTAGACTAAAGGAGGAGGGAAATGAACAGTTTAAGAAAGGAGGTAAGATAACTTTCAGCACTGATAACCTGGTCATCTTGATACCTCATCCTGTCGTAGAGTCTGTGAAGAAACCCCAAAGAACATTTGGAAACAACTAGCAAAACCAGACTTCACAATACAGTGTTGCTTCCCAGTACCTTGGCATTTTGGGTTTTTTACTAGGCCAAATTATTCATCTGATGGTGACAAGTTACCATTTGTCTCTTGGCACATGCATAATCTTTATGTAATTCACTATCTGTTAATCTAGAATCAGGGGTAAAACTCTTTAGCTCTTGCTTTGGAAAATACTAACCTGGAATGTCAAAAGACTGTGTGCTGCATTGCTGTAAAAACCACGGTCCCCACTCCTCGCTTGCTGTGGTACTGTAAAAGCAGGCCTGACTTTTCTGGTATGGCCTAGGGTTGCCTGTCCTTTGGTTGCTGTTTTTTTTTTATTTGAGACCGAGTCTCGCTTTGTCACCAGGCTGGAATGCGGTGGCCATTCTCGGCTCACTGCCACCTCCGACTCCCTGGTTCAGGTGATTCTCCTGCCTCAGCCTCCTGAATAGCTGGGATTACAGGCGTGGGCCACCATGCCCAGCTAGTTTTTGTATTTTTAGTAGAGACGGGGTTTCACCATGTTGGCCAGGATGGTCTCGATCCCCTGACTTTGTGGTCCACCTGCCTCAACCTCCCAAAGTTCTGGGATTACAGATGTGAGCCACTGTGCCCGGCCTTCTTTTCTTTTTTTAAATTCTCCAAACTGCTTCAGAAGGGTTGCTCTTTCCTGTGCCATTTTCTTTGGATGCCTTAAGTAGAGAGAGATTCTTCATGTCCTTCTGCAATTCCTACATTTGCTTAGAAATAAGTTGGTGGGGTTCATTCTGATAACTTAAGTCTTCTGTCACATCTTAAAGTGTATATGCTGCAGAAATCTAGGCGTGTTAACATTTTCCCTTAGTTATTTTCAGGGTTTTTTTGTTCATTTTTTTGTTTTCCAAAAGTTACCCTAATTACCTGATTTCAGATTTTAAATTTTTTTCTTATATCCTGGTTTAGTAATCATTAATATTTTTTTTTCTAATAGAACAAATGCTTCTAATTTTGAAAGCATATTTTTTGTATGTTAATATTAAATATTTCAAACCTGAGAAAGGAGTATATAGGCAATTTTCTGTTACTATCCTGACCATAATTATGCATGTAACAATGAATATATAAATTTATCTCCATTTTCTCTTTTAAGGTCTTGATTTAAATATTGATTTTTACATCATTGCTTTTAGCTCTATCAAATGTCTCTTCAAACATTTCATGGATGCAGTTTTAGCCAGGTTGACTGTATGAAAGGACAGTAGTTTTAATGAAAACAAATATGTATAATTTTTTCTTTATCTCAGGCCATGGATCCCAGAGTTAATCTCTTTCATCTATCCAGTTCTCTAACCTCCTTCGAAAACTCCTTTCTCAATTGCCCAGCCAAATGAAAACTGAACATTTAGGGAATGCCAGGACTCCTGAGTATTGAGGGTTTGTCACTGACAGCATGTTCAGCTGTCAGTTTACCAAGCACAGCCTGTGAGATTGGCACAAGCAAACACTGTTCCTTTAAAGAGAGAAGAAAGGAGGAAATTATTTTTACTGCCCAGAACTTAATAGACTGTGACCATCTTTTAACTTGAAACCTTTATCATATGAATGGAAAACTGCTTCTGAGATCCTGTGGAATATAGTAGTAACAGGAATAAAACCATAATGACCACTCATCCTTTATCTTATCATCCTCAGATTATATAGAAGCTGAAAGTTCTTATAGTCGAGCCCTCGAAATGTGCCCATCCTGCTTCCAGAAGGACAGGTCCATTCTATTTTCAAATAGAGCTGCAGCAAGGATGAAGCAGGTATGAATCTTTGACATTTTCTTTTTAAAAAGCACGTGGACTTGCAGTCTTTTCATACCAAAGTTTCTCTCCAAATACTAGCATAGAGATTGCTGCCTCCCTTTTCCTGCCCATATATTTCCCTGATGTAAAGGCCATAGGGAGTATAGAAAATATTTTGAAAAACTTGAGTCAGATGACTGTTAACATTCCCCATTAAAGTAGCTGAGTGAATACTTTCGTGAAAGGAGGGGTGGCAAATTTTTTGCTAAACTAGGGCAGGTTAATGAAGCAATGAGCCAAGTAGTACATATCCTAGAATAGAACTAGATGCTTGTTTTAGGCCGCTGGGATTCTATATAAACATGCAAAGGCACAGGGAAACATTGGTGAAAACTCTGGGCTTTAAAGCACCTATAAAAATGGTTATTCCTAGGATTCTTATTTTTCTGTTCAAAGTATGGACACTGGGAGAAATGTCCAACCGTTGGGATAAAAGATACCCTTAAGGCCGTGTGTGGTGGCTCAAACCTCTAATCCCACTACTTTGGGAGGCTGAGGCGGGTAGATCACCTGAGGTCAAGAGTTCGAGACCAGCCTGACTAATATGGAGAAACCTGTCTCTACTAAACAAAATTAGCCAGGCATGGTGGCCTGTAATCCCAGCTACTCAGGAAGCTGAGGCAGGAGAATCACTTGAACCCAGGAGGTGGAGGTTTCGGTGAGCCAAGATCGTGCCATCGCACTCCAGCCAGGGCAACAAGAGCGATGCTCCATCTCAAAAAAAAAAAAAAAAAAAACATACCCTTAAATGCAAAATGGGTGTCAGGGAACTTTTAATAGCATTGTGTATTTCCAAAGGATTGAGAACCTTAGTATAACAAAGTGAATGTGGAATAGGTAAGAGTACAAATATATTTATTTTATACCATAATGGTACTAAAGTTAGATAGTTGGATTTGGGCAAGGCTTAGTGACTCACATCTGTAATCCCAGCACCTTGGGAGGCCAAAGCGGGCGAATCACTTGAGGTCAGGAGTTGGAGACCAGCCTGGCCAACATGGTCAAACCCCGTCTCTACTAAAAATACAAAAATTAGCCGGGCATGGTGGTGGGCGCCTATAATCCCAGCTATTTGGGAGGCTGAGACAGGAGGATTGCTTGAACCCAGGAAGCAGAGGTTGCAGTGAGCCAAGATAGCGCCACTGCACTCTATCCTGGGCAACAAAGAGCGAAACTCCATCTCAGAAAAATAAATGAAAATGAGGTTTTTTTTTTTACTTTTTAAATTTTTTTGTTGAAAACTGAGATGCAAATACACACAGTTGCCTAGGCCTACAGAGGGTCAGGAGCAGCAGTATTACTGTCTTCCACCTCCACATCTAGTGCCACTGGAAGGTCTTCAAGGGCGACTCAACCTGTCATCTATGATAGCAATGCCCTTTTCTAGAATGCTTTCTATAGGACCTGCCTGAGGCTGTTTGACAGTTAACTTTTTTTTAGTAGAAGGAGTGCACTCTAACATAATAAAAAATACGGTATAGTAAATACATAAACCAGTAACAGCCATATATTATCAAGTGTTATGTATGTAGGTGTTATGCTTTCTTTTCTTTTTTTTGAGATGGAGTCTCATGCTGTTGCCCAGACTGGAGTACAGTGGCATGATCTTGGCTCACTGCAATCTCTCTGCCTCCTGGGTTCAAGTGATTCTCATGCCTCAGCCTCCTGAGTAGCTGGGACTACAGGCGTGCACCACCATGCCCGGCTAATTTTTGTAGTTTTAGTAGAGATGGGCTTTCACCCTGTTGGCCAGGCTGATCTTGAACTCCTGACCTCAGATGATCCACCCAAAGTGCTGGGATTACAGGCGTGAGCCACTGCGCCAGGCCGATGTTATACTTGCACGTAACTTGCAGTGTAGTAGGTTTGTTTACCCCAGCATCACACAAACACCTGAATAGTAAGTTACGCCATGATGCTACGACGGCTACTATGTCATTATGTGATAGGAATTTTTCAGTGTCATTATACTCCTGTGGGACTGCTGTTTTATATGCAGTCTATCATTGACTGAAACGTCATTATGCAGTGCGTGTCTGTATACAATTCAGTGGATTAAAATGCCTTCACAGTGTTATACCCCCAACACCACTATCTAGTTCCAGAACTTTTCCATCATCCTAAAAGGATACCCCATATTCATTAAGTCGTCACTCCTGATCCTGTAACTTTTTTTTTTCTGAGACAGAGTCTTGCTCTGTTGTCCTAGCTTAAGTACAGGCGTGATCTTGGCTCACTGCTCTCCATCTCCTTGTTGCAAGTGATTCTCCTGTCTCAGCCTCCCAAGTAGCTGGGCTTACAGGTACCCACCACCACACCCAGCTAATTTTTTTATTCTTAGTAGAGACAGGGTTTCACCATGTTGGCCAGGCTTGTCTCAAACTCCTGACCTCTAGTGATCCGCCCACCTCGGTCCCCCAAAATGCTGGGATTACAGGCATGAGCCACCGCACTTGGCCCTGAAACTGCTTTTGATTGAATTCTGAAACAATTTAGTTGACATTGCTCTGAAATATTCTGCAAAATATTTAGTATTTGCTACAGTAGGCATTGTGAGAATATTGAACACTTATTTGAAATAACTTATTTCTGTGATATAAAAATTTCTAATTTCAGGAAAACGGACATTTTAGAGCTGTAAGACATCTTATATAACACCCAGTTCAGCCTGCTCCTATTTTAGATGAGACAAACTGAGGCCTAGAGAAGGAAAGTAGCATGGCCAGTGTTAAAGAGCAGGTTATTGTCAGAGCTAGGACCAGAATTCAGTTCTTGGACATCCAGTGTTCTTTCCGCTATGCCATGCTTCTAGATTCAGAAAGTTCAATTAATTAGATATTTTGTTTGATTAACTGTTCTGTATTTTTGTTTGATTAGTGGATGAATTAAGGTTTATATCTGAGACTACATGACAAGCCACACTGTCTGTAGATGGAGCATCTGTATGCTTTCTGAAAGATACCGCTTTAGGGTATGAGAGAGGAGGGGAATTCAGTTATCCAGATGTCAGTCATTTGCCCTGTTTTAGGTCACAGAGTTTCTCAGTGTCAGCTTTGTAATGTAAAGTGTTCTGCAAATGTAATAGGTCATTTAGAACAATCTTTAAAGACACTTTCAGACAGAAGCAACTTGAATAATGTGTTACCACCAGGCTTTCAGATCAGAGCCATCCCCATGTTAATTTTGAATTTTGTCTTGGAAGTAACACTCAGGTTTTCATGTAATTTCTTTGAAAAGCCTCCTGTATCTCATAAGCAGTTGTTAGTGATCAGATAATGTCATTGAGCCTTTGGGCCACTAAGATAAAACTAGGGCAACATATATTAATACTGTTTTTCCTTTTAGGACAAGAAAGAAATGGCCATCAATGACTGCAGCAAAGGTACAGCTTTGTTCATCTCACTGCATGTTAACATACAGGAGCATTATGTTAGACAGAGAGGCTTTGGGTCCGGGTTGCACTTGTACATGTGTACCCTTCCTCTGGGGCCTTTCAAGAGGTGGCTTTATAATTCTGTCTTTTCAGAGATAATATTTAATAGTCATCTTAGAATAACTGTGCTTTTGAATGGATAATTCAATCAGTTTCTCCTATACTGGTATATACGTGAAGAAAAATTCAGTCCTCCAGCCTGGGCAATGTGGCAAAACCCTGTCTCTACCAAAAATAACAAAAGTTAGGCATGCACCTGTAGTCCCAGCTACTCGGGAGGCTGAGATGGATCACCTGAGCCCAGGAGGTTGAGGCTGTGGTGAGCCATGATTGTGCCACTGTACTGCAGCCTGTGTGACAGAGTGACCCTGTCTCCAAAAGAAAAGAAAAATTCAATGCTGTCTTAGCAACAGAACTCATGGAATAGAATTTACTTGCTGTAGTCCCTAAATACTTTCTGTTGAGATTCAAATTGAAGATTGTAGCTGCCATTAGAGCATTTAGATCTGTGTATTTTGAGAAGGGGGACAACTGTGATGAGGGACAGTTTCTGTTAGTGAATTGATAGTCTTTTCGGGTGTCATAATTCTTCCAGCCTATTTCCCATCATTTTTTTACCCTTTCAGATTCTATACAATGAATCAAGCCTTTGCTATATGATATCTAAGTACTATTAAGGTCTTGTCATCCCACCAACTTTCATAGGGATACCTCAGACATGGGATCACTACAGTTGTATTGTGGTTTTTGTTTTTGTTTTCAAAAATTGCCTGGTAGGCCAGTCAGATGTCTTGCCTTTCTAACCAGCTTCATGTGGAGAATACACATAATCACTTTTTCTTGCATCTCAATCTCAGCAGTTTTTCTAGCAAATCATTGTTTTCGTTTTATATTTTTTCAGTTTTTCTTTGGATAATAGTTTCTGGGAGAATTACAGAATTGAAGAGAACCTTATATGTTCTCTAGATCCCCTCTCACACCAAGCATGTATTCCCCTACTGTTACCAGAAAGGGGTCCTGATCCAGACCGGAGAGAGGGTTCTTGGACCTCTCACAAGAAGTAATTCAGGGCAAGTCCATAAAGTGAAAAAGGAAGTTTATTAGAGAAATAAACAAAAGAATGGCTACTCCATAGGCAGAGCAGCAGTGTGGGCTGCTCAATTATGTAAACCTATAGTTATTTCTTGATTATATGCTAAAGAAGGGGCGGATTATTCATGAGATTTCCAGGAAAGGGGAAGAGATTTCCCAGAACTGAGGCCCCTTCCCCTTTTTAGGAGGTAACTTCTGAATGTTGCTATGGCATTTGTAAACTATCATGGTGCTGGTAGGAATATCTTTTAGCATGTTAATGCAGTATAATTAGCATATAGTGATCTGTGAGGGTGACCAGAGGTCAGTTCCATTGCCATCTTGGTTTTGGTGGGTTTTCACCAGCCTCTTTACTGCATCCTGTTCTATCAGCAGGGTCTTTGTGACCTGTATCGTGTGACAACCTCCTGTCTCATCCTGTGACTTAGAGTGCCTTAACCTCCTGGGAATGCAGCCCAGTGGGTCTCAGCCTTATTTTACCCAGCCACTATTCAAGATGGAGCTACTCTGATTCAAATGCCTCTAACACTTCTGTTTTTTTCTCTAATTAATTTGGTGCCCTCTCTACTGGCTTTCTTTTCTTTGTATTTGGTATTTCCTTATAGTGTCTGAATGAAACTGTTTCTATATTATAATATAGAAAACCACTTCTGATCTGTTACCAAGTTGGACTGGAACTAATTCTGAATGTACTGTTTGGTTTGAAAGAAGTTATTTAACCTATTTCCTTTATGTGAGGATGTGTGGGTTTGAGAAGTTTAAATTAGGAACAAGCTGCTGGTTTTCAGAGCTGCTTTCTCTGTAACCAGATGGTGAAAAAAATGCCTTGTAAGCGTGATTAGCATGGTATATTGTAAGAAATAGTTCATTTCCATATGAAACAGTTTACTTCCAGCTGCAGCCGAAAGTGTAGGAGGCTTGCCTAGAAAATGAGAGAAAGGAGAAGAAAGTGTTTTCCAACCAAAGTGTTTTCCGGATTTGTTTTTGGACTTGCTTAAACTAATATTTATGTGGTTAGACATGGTCATTATGGATATATGCATTGTATTCATGGGCAAATTACATTTACATCAGTATGGCTTGTTTGTATTGAGAGCCCCCAACAACCCCCACCCTACACACACACACACACACACACACACACACACACACACACACACACACACACACACACACACACACACACACACATTCTCTCTCTCTCACTCTCTCTCGCGCTCGCTCGCGCTCTCTCTCTCTCTCTCGTAATCTCCTCTCTTAATTCATAAGCCTTGGCAAAGAACTTAGCTTATTTCTGAGGTCATATTGGAGCTCCAGGGTTTTCATCCTTGGCATAAAGTTTAAATTCATTCTCACCTCAGTCTCCTAAGTGGCTGGGACTACAGGTGCATGCCACCATGCCCGGCTACTTTTTTAAATTTTATCTAAAAAAGGCGGGGGGAGTCTCCCTATGTTGACCAGGGTGATCTCATCCTCCTGGGCTCAAGCGATCCTCCCGCCTCAGCCTCTCACAGTGCTGAGAGATTACAGGCATGAGCCACCACGTCTGGCCCATTGTCTTCATGTATATTGAGAAGGAAAAATCGTTAGAGTGATATGCTGGTTTTAGAGGTTTATATAAAGTAATTGTGGGACCAGGCACAATGGCTCATGCCTGTAATCCCATCACTTTGGGAGGCCGAGGCAGGCAGATGGCTTGAGCCCAGGAGTTCGAGACCAGCCTAGGCAACATGGCATGATCTTGTCTCTACAAGAAATACAAAAATTAGGTGTGGTAACACATGCCTGTGGTCCCAGCTACTCAGGAGGCTGAGGTGGGAGGATCACTTGAACCTGGGGAGGTTGAGGCTGCAGGGAGCCAAAATTGAGCCACTGTGCTCCAGCCTGGGTGATAGCATGAGACTCTGTCTCAAAAATAATAATAATCATGGGGAAATTTCTGTCTCTTCAACACATATTTGCATAGTTAGAAGCTATACACTAGTTGGAAAATTGTGGTATCTTGCTTAAAATAAAAGGGGTTTTCGTTTTTCAAAAGATGTACTAGTCTGGATACAGTGGTTCATGCCTGTAACCTAGCACTTTGGGAGGCCGAGGCGGGTGGATCACCTGAGGTCAGAAGTTTGAGACCAGTCTGGCCAACATGGTGAAACCCCGTTGCTACTAAAAATACGAAAATTAGCTGGGCATGGTGATATGCACCTATAATCCCAGCTACTCGAGAGGCTGAGGCAGGAGATGTCACTTGAACTATGAGGCAGAGGTTGCGGTGAGCCAAGATTGTGCCACTGCACTCCAGCCTGGGTAACAGAGGGAGACTCTGTCTCAAAAAAAAAAAAAAAAAAAAAAAAAAAAAAAAAAAAAAAAAAAAAAAAAAAAATGTAGTAGAGTCCAGGCATGCTGGCTCATGCCTGCACTTTCAGCACTTTGAAAGACTGCTGCAGGAGAATCACTTGAGCCCAGGAGTTCAGGACCAGCCTGGGAAACATACTGAAACCCCATCTCTACAAAAAATACAAAAATTAGCCACGCATGATGGCACATGCCTGTAGTCCAGCTACTTGGGAGGCTGAGGCAGGAGAATCGCTTGAACCCGACAGGCAGAGGTTGCAGTGAGCCGAGATTGCGCGATTGCACTCCAGCCTGGGTGACAGAGTGAAACTTGGTCTCAAAAAAAAAAGAAAAAGAAATTTAAGTAACAGAAATGCAATTAAGGGAAACAAAAGGAATATTTTCATGAAGATAAAAGCCAAAACTAATCAATTTTAAAATACATGCCATCTGTATGGCAGAGTTTCTGTCTTCAGCTTGTACTTCTGCCCTGTATTCTAGAGTCCTATATCCCAGTGCAAAGTTGTTCTTTCTTTTCGGATGTCTGGTAGGCACCTCGTATTTAACATGCCCAGCCCCCATGCACACACACAACTTGCAGTTAGTTTTTTCCATTCTAATAAATGGTATTACCATCCATTCCCTTGCTTAAGTTTAACCTTTGGAGTCATCCCTGATTGTTCTTTTATGCCACATGGCTAATTAATTAATTAGCAAGTTCTGTGGGCTCAAATGTAAAGACCTACTTAATCTAATCTGGCTGCTATTTTTCCATCTCCACTATGTCCAGCTTAGACTAAGCCAACATCTTCCCTCATCTGGACCACTACACTGCCTTTCCAACTGCTCTCACAGCTTTTAGTCTTGCCCCACCCACCCCCCACACTATAGCCAAAACAATCCTTCAAAAATGTAGATCAGAGTATGTCTGAAGCTTGCTTGAAAACTTTGCAGTGGCTTCTCATCACACTCAGGAAAAAGTCCAAACTCCTTTCCCTGGCCAAGAAGGCCCTCCATGGCCCTACATTTCAAGCTCTGGTCCCAGCCTAGTAACTAACATGCCAGAGTTATTCTTGTTGGTTCCTCTTTTGACACACTCCTCCTTAGCCTTTTACGTGACTGACTCTCTCACATAGTTCCTCTTCGTATTCTGAGACCACTTTCTGAAGTTACCTCATTTCTCACTTCACTTGCATTTACATGACCTTGTTTTATATCTCATTATAGTACTATGACTATCTTAAATTATATACCTGTCTACTCTTGCCTACTAGAATAGCATAAGGCTTCATGAGAACAAGGGCTGTGTCTTGTTTACCACTATAGCCCAGAGATATACTACATTGGATATATATATAAAGTACTAAATGAATGTTCAGAGAAAGCATGAATTTAAAAATTAAGGATAGATTATGAGAAAATTTAAAAGTTCTAGAGCCAAGACATTGCCTTTTTTTTTTTTTTTTTTTTTTGGAGACTGTATTATCATCACTCTGTTGCCCAGGCTAGAGTGTACTGATGCAATCTCCACTCACCACAACCTCCACCTCCTGGGTTCAAGTGATTCTGATGTGTAAGTCACCTGAAAAGCTGGGATTACAGGCCCACACTGCCACGCCCAGCTAATACTTGTATTTTTAGTAGAGATGGGGTTTCGCCATGTTGGCTAGACTGGCCGTCTCAAAGTCCTGACCTCAAGTGATCTTCCTGCCTCGGCTTCCCAAAGTACTGGGATTACAGACATAAGCCACCACACCTGGCCAGCATTGCTTTCTAATAGAAAAAGAAACAACTCGGAAGAAATTAGAAGAAATGCAGTATGTTGAACCAAAACATAGCAAAGGATTATTTCAAGGGCAACTGATGTTGGATAAAGGAAAGGATTTTATGTGTGAACCAACTCATGGTGCTGGAGCAATAGTTTGAGGGTTGAAGGAACAGTGAGGATTTAACTAGAAACATAATCTTAGTACTCTAGAGCTAGAAAAAAAGAATGGTGAAGTCTGCCACCAGACTGGTTTCCCTTCACTCTTTAATTTGTATCTTCAGATTCTCTCTCACTCTTTCATGTGCTCTTGAACTCTGTGTTCTGGCCTGGATAAATGACAGGTGGGCAAAAACCAGGACTTGGGGTATAAACCAGTATATGGCAAACTACAGCCACAAGCCATTCCAGCCTTCCACCTGTTTTTGATAGCCTAGAAGCTAAGAATTATTTTTACAGTTTTAAATCATTGGAAAGCAAAAGAAAAATATTTCATGATAATGTGAAAATTATGTGAACTCAAATTTTTTAGTGTCCATAAATAGTTCATTGGAACACGGCCGCTCTTGTTTGTTTACATATTTTCTGTGCCTGCTCTCGTGCTACAGTAGCATCGTTGAGGAGTTGCAACACAGACGGTCTGTCTGGCCCGCAACGCCTACAATCTTTACTGTCTTGCTCTTTACAGAAAAAGTTTTCCAGTGTCAGGTATCCACTTTGATAAATGACTCTTCTTTTATGTACCTTTGGAGGATGATTGATGAAGGAATTTGATATAGCCAAAGATGTGTAGGCCCTTTTTCTTTGTGATAAAAATTATTTCTTCTCTTCTTACAGCAATTCGGTTAAACCCAAGCTATATCAGGGCAATACTGAGGAGAGCAGAGCTGTATGAGAAGATGGACAAGCTGGACGAAGCCCTGGAAGACTACAAATCTATATTAGAAAAAGATCCATCAATACATCAAGCAAGAGAAGCTTGTATGGTAAAACCTAAAATTTTTTTTTAACATTTTTTCTTCTATTCCCTGTGTTGCTAAGTGAATCCTAAATAATCCTTTCAGACACGACTAAATTTCATTTCTGTGCTTTTGAGGAGCTTATCAAGATATATGGGAGGCCAGGCACAACAGCTCATGCCTGTAATTCCAGCACTTCAGGAGGGCACGTTGGGGAGATCACTTGAGACCAGGAGTTCGAGACCTGCCTGGCAAACACAACAAAACCCCATCTCTTCTAAAAATACAAAAAATTAGCTGGGTGTGGTGGTACACACCTATAATCCTTGCTACCTGGGAGGCCAAGGCAGGAGAATTGCTTGAACCCAGAAGGCAGAGGCTGCAGTGAGCTAAGGTCGTGCCACTGCACTTCAGCCTGGGCAGCAGAGAAGATCACTGAGCCCACAAGTTGGAGGCTGCAGTGAGCTGTGACTGCATTACTGCGTTCCATCAGGGGCAACAGCTTAAGACCCTGTCTCTTAAAAACAAACAGAAAAAGACCAATCTCTGTCGTGTAGTTCTCAACTGGGGCAGTTCTCAGGAACATTTGGCAGTGTCTGCAGACATTTTGATTGTCATGACTAGGAAAGTCCTACTGCAGTCTAGTGAGTATACATAAGGAATGCTGCTAAAAATCCCACAATGCACAGGGAGACCCCACAATAAAGAGTTGTCCATCCAACATGTCAGTGATGCCAGGATTGAGAAACCCTGAGCTAGATGATTATTGAAGAACATCCAGCCAGGCACATGGCTCACACCTGTAATCCTATCACTTTGGGAGGCTGAGGCAGAAGGATCACTTGAGCCTAGGAGTTCAAGGCCAGCTTGGGCAACACAGTGAGACCCCATCTCTAAAAGAAAAAAAGAAAAAGAACATCCAAGATTGATATGACCTTTTCTCAACAAATTAGATTGTATAAAGAAGGGACTTCAACTTAGAAAATACAAATTAATTTTAAAAAGTTAAAAATACAAATATCATTCATAATCCCACCATCTAAATATAGCACTGTAGACATCTGATATGTATCCTTTCAGACGTTTTTTTCTGTATGTATTTATTGGTTAAGTTTGTATCAATGCCCTTCTTTAGTGTAGACATTCTATTAAGAACTGGAAATAGAGCCAAACAAAACTTTTGTTTTCGTTGTTTGAGACAGGGTTTCTGTCACCCAGGCTGGAGAGCAGTGGCACAGTCATAGCTCACTGCACCGTCAACCTCCCGGATTCAACCAACCCTCCCATCTCAGCCTCCTGAGTAGCTGCGACTATAGACACATGCCACCACACCCGGCTAATTTTTGTATTTCTTGTAGAGAAGGCATTTTGCCATGTTGCCCAGAGTGGTCTCAAACGCCTGAGCTGAGCGATCCTCCCAACTCAACCTCCAAAAGTGCTGGGATTACAGAAGTTACTGCACCTGACCCAGACAGAACTTTTATCTTTATATAGCTCACCCACAAACACAAATACTTGGGTTTTTTTTTTTTTTTCTTTATTTAATAGGATCATAGACATATACTTAACTTGATCTTATTTCCATATTAGGATTCTCATGTTTCTCAAATTCAAAATAAAGTCAAAGGATTTTTTTTTTTTTTTACCAACTCTTGTTTCTCCTCTTTTCCTCAGAGATTGCCTAAGCAAATTGAAGAACGTAATGAAAGACTAAAAGAAGAGATGTTAGGTAAGTTTACTTCTTACTTTCACTTGATCATAATCAACTAGGAATCTAGGATAGGGACATCATGAATACTAGAGAAGAACACAACAGTTAGAAATAGTTTCAGACTCTGCCTTTACTGTGGGCTGCAATGCCACAAGGCTACTGACTTCTGAGTTATTTTGACCCCAGAAGGGGCTTAGAGAGGGTATCAGCTTTTGCAGAAACTGAATTTTCTTTTTGTTTTTCTTGGAAATTTTTCTTGCCTTCAAGAATTTAAGCATAATTCAGTTCCCCAGGATTATGCTTACATGGGATTAAAAATCCTAGGATACCACCAACCTGTATTTCAGATAACAATTACGTAAAAACAGTTGAGTTTCTTCAGCGAATAATCACTCCTTGAGGTTCATTAGGATACAGTCAAGATCATGAGAATTTTTATTTAGAAAATGGCACTCAAAGTCCCTTTAGTGTTTGAGAACACATGAGAGGGCAGGAATTAGGAGTAAAGGGAAAGAAGACTGGGGGTAGGCGTTGGGCAAATGGATTCATTTGATCCATATTTAGTTATTTCTCGTATTTGCCAAAGCATTTTATAGTTGGAATCAGAGAACCTCCCACGAGCAGTCTGCTTGATTAAGAGGAGTGAGGGTTCCTGAACACAGACTTAGGTCTATTCCACTTGTAACCTGTCTTATATTTTGCTGGTCAAGATCTGCCATGTATTTTCCTTTATGACTATGTTCTAACTCTGTTATTTGAATTACATTTAATAAATTGCAATCATGTAGCCCTAAAAGAAAAATTATTTAAAATAAACTGGGCCTGCCTGCCATTTATGGCCTTCAGACATCAGTATCCAGAGAATGGAAACAAATTTCTCAAAGGATCATTCTGATAGCCAAGTTGATTGAGAGGAGGCCATTAACCTAGACTATTCAGAGTCTTTTGGCCCTGCTGGGTCGACTCAGACTGTAAAAATTGCTGCTTCAGACTTGAAATAGCTCTGGAGCCTTCCCCACATTTTCTAAAAAAGCAGGGTGGGGAGCTTTTCCCCTAATTTACAGATTTAATTAAACTTGGCCGAGCACAGTGGCTCCTGGGTAATCCCAGCACTTTAGAAGGATTGCTTGAGCCCAGGAGTTCGAGGCCAGCCTGGGCAACATGGTAAAACCCCATCTCTACAAAAATTTAGCCAGGCCTGTTGGCATGTGCCTGCCTATAGTCCCAGCTACATGGGAGGATCACTTGAGCCCAAGAGTTCAAGGTTGCAGTGAGTTATGATAGTGCCACCACACTCCAGCCTGGGCAGCAGAGCATGTGAGACTCTGTCTCAAAAAAGAGAGGAGGGAAAAGAGCATTTTCTCACCTGTTTTTATTAACAGTGATGTTTTATTTTAGGAAAAAAAAAAATGTATTTGCGTTTAGTATTTGAATTTCCTGCCGAAAAAGATAACCTTTTGAATGGCCACAGTGGATCTGGAAGGTATTGATCTCTTAGTCCATTTTTTTAAAACCAGTCCAGTAAGGGACTGTGCAAACTGAATCTTACTGCCTATTGTTAGTTCCAGATGCAATTAAAACTTCCATTTGTCCTTGTCTTTATAAATTCTAATGCATCAGAGTTTTCTGTCTCCAAGGCTTTGGGTTTTTCTTACATCATTCTCTTCATTTGAAAAACTTCAAATTGAATTCATTCCCTCGGTTGCTTCTAAAATGAATTCACCTACCATTAGACTTAACCAGCTTAAGTTGCTTGATAAATAATGTGTGTTGTTACACATGAGTAATTTGAATGTCTAGGTTCCTTTTTCCCTTAATGAATATAAAAATCAGGAATAAGATACTGCCCTAGGTGTTACCCCACAGTAGATAAACTAGAAAAGAGAAATCACTCTTTACAAGGAATTTCAGCCCCCACAAGAGTTTTTGTGGTATTCTTTCCTCCTTGTTACAGATGAGGTAACTTTGTTTCATGTTCTGTGAGATCCCTGGAGGCTAGACATTCTGAATGCAGATTAATATCATTGAGAAGTTCTGAGCAAGCTTTTCACAGTGGACTGCATGATATTTATGCTAGTTCCTGTTAACGCAATGGCTTCTATGAAGGATAAGCAGTTAAAAATTTTAAAAATCAGGTAGTGTGGGCTGGGTGTGGTGGCTCATACCTGTAATCCCAGCAATTTGGGAAGCCAAGCCCCAGAGTTTGAGACCAGCCTGGGTAACATGGCAAAACCCTGTCACTACAAAAATTAGCCACGTGTTGCTGGTGTGCACCTGTAGTCCCAGGCTACTCAGGAGGCTGAGGTGGGAGGATCACTTGGGCCCACCAAGACTTCAGTGAGCCACAATCATGTCACTGCACTAAAGCCTGGGTGACAGAATGAGACCCTGTCTTTAAAAAAAAGAAAATTATAAAATCAGGTAGTGCGATGCCTATAGCTTTTGTTCTTTTTATTCAGGGTCACTTTAGCTATTCAGGGTCTTTTGTGGTTCCAGGCAAATTTTAGGGTTTTTTTATTTCTGTGAAGAATGTTAGGGATTATATTGAATCTGTAGATAACCTTGAGTAGTACAAAATGGGCTTTTATTTAGATTTGTTCAGTATTCTTTAACTTGCTTTTTCTTTCATCCCTGCAATTTCCTTTTCATTAGAAAAAAGAGCTATTTACCCATGGGGAAAAAATCCTGATAGGAATTACTAGTGAGTAGAACAGTTATTTGCTTTGCCCTTTATAGCCTATCATTTATAATCTTTAGAACAGAAGACCCAGGGTGGCCATTAGTCCTAGTGGCACAGTCCTTGCTGGTCACAGAAGATGATCATGATAGCTTCAAGACGATCCCTTGAGCAAAGTTGTCAGCAGCTGGATTGGTGTCTTTTTAATGTCCTTTTCTCTGGAATAATTAGCCTCACAGCCATAATAACCAAGGAATATAAGGTGTTTTGTTTTGTTTTGTTTTTCTTTTGAGATGGAGTCTCGCTGTGTCACCAGGCTGGAGTGCAATGGCACAATCTCAGCTCACTGCAATCTCCGCCTCCTGGGTTCAAGCGATTCTCCCACTTCAGCCTCCTGAGTAGCTGGGATTAAAGGCATGCATCACCATACCCAGCTAATTGTTTTGTATTTTTAGTAGAGACGGGGTTTCTCCATGTTAATCAGGCTGGTCTTGAACTTTTAACCTCAGGTTATCCGCGAGTCTTGGCCTCCCAAAGTGCCAGGATTACAGGCCTGAGCCACCACGCCCAGCCCCAGAATATAAGGTTTAAAAGGACTTAAGGGCATGTATGGTTGATGGTGTGATGAGATGGAAATAGAGACCCCAGACATAGCATCCCAAGAGGCTCGGAGCATTTTTGAGCAATTAGTCGTTGATGCTTTATTTGCTTTTTCTCTAATGATTTCACAGTTTTCTTAAACAGCTGGAAAAAAAATTGGCCAGGTACAGTAGCTCATGACTGTAATCTTAACATTTTGGGAGGCCAAGGTGGGAGGACTGTTTGAGCCCAGCAGTTCAAGACCAGCCTGGGCAACACGGTGAGACCGCCCCCCCATCTCTGCAAAAAAATTTTAGAAATTAGCCGGGCGTGGTAGCACAAGTCTATGGTCCCAGGTACTTGGGAGGCCGAGGTGGACCACCTTAGTCCAGGAGATCAAGTCTGCAGGGTTATGATAGTACCAGCCTGGGCAACAGAGCCAAGACCCTGTCTTAAAAACAAAGAAAGAAAAATGAAAAGAAAAATCTCATGTGAAACCACAATATAGGGAAAAAAAAATAAAGTTCTATGTAAATTAAAATGTACAGTATAGCATTTATAATCAGAATAATCAGGTAAGTTCGAGGACCAAAGATTTGAAGTAAGGTTGCATATGGCAGACACAGCCTTTATGAGTATATCTGAGCCTTTATGGGTATATTTCATTGTTTCAGTTTTACAGTATTAAATATTTTGCTCACATAGGTACATAGTAAAAAAACATTTAAAAGTAAAATCGATGAGACACCTTCAGCAACCCTGAAGCTCCTCTGCTCAACTGTAAGATACTTAGGACAAATTCCTAGTGTTACTGCTCTGCCCTCAGGAGTGCCTTGAGAGGTGTTGCTGTGTCACCTTATGGGAGGAGTGCCTCCCTGGGGGTTGGTTCTTTGCACAGGAGCTGGTGACATGAGCCATTCTTTTTGGCAGCCGTGCTGGGAAGGCAAGAGATTTGTGAGATTTGTACTTGGGGTGATGCTGTAGGTCTCTAAACAAGCTTTGATCCCAAACAGAAAAGAACATAGGGAAAGACATCTGTCATCATTTGCAAGTTATTTTGTCCTGTATGCTGGCCCAGCCAAGAAGTCTTTGAAGCAAGTAAAATTGTCAGTAAAATCTGTATGTGTATATTTTTGGTTGATCTGTCATCTCAGTTTATTGAACTATAAGGTAGCAGATAGAGTCATCTACTTTGTCCAAAAAGTAACTACTTTTCACAGTGTCTAACAGGGAAGCTCTACCCAGGCAGCTTTATCCTTGTAATCACTAGAGATGGGTGTTTACAATTCATTTTTTAATATAAGCCCTCTCATCAGGATTCTAATCACCAGTTGCAAAGCAAGTTACCTCTTGGGGCTACATCTCAAATATGGTGCCCAGAACATCAGCACCTGAGAACCTGCCAAAAATGCATGATATCAGGCCCTGCTCCAGACCTACTGAATCAGAGATTTAGGATGGAGCTCAGTAATCTAAGTTTCAACCCCTCAAAGTGTTTCTGTTGCACACTCAACTTTAATGACCCTGATGAGTTGAGAGACGGACTGTAGAGGCAGTCAGGTGGGGGATAAAAAGCCAGAGGAGGGCATGGCTAAGAGGGGCATTCAGTTCTGCTCCAAGAGACATCTCATACCTGAGCAAAAGCAGGTGTGACACTGAGTTTTATCTTTTCTTTGTTTTGTAGCTGCAGCAGAGAAAAACTAGAAAGCAGGCATTTGAGAGTGTGTGGTCTTCCACTTCACTAGACTGCAGATCTCAGCTCTGTATTTGGACAGGTTGCCACTGGAGGAATAGAGTCAGTCACATTACCACCTACTGGGTGTGCAGGGAATACCAGGCTTCTCTTGCCCCAGATCCTGGGTAGGGAATATGACCCAGAACACAAGTATGGCTCGTGTTTGGACCATTCCATGAGATGCTGCTCTTCCTACCGTAACCAAGAGCTGCCTGGTGCCTGTCCCCACCTTGACCTAGAGCAGCTACTTGAAACTTAACTTCCCTCAAAGAAACCATAGACACAAAGACAGGGCATTGCCCCAGTAATCCACCTTCCTTTCACTAGCACCTGCTGCTGCTCCCTGCCCTGACCACTCTGGCACACATGTGGGCCTTGTTCATAATCCAACCCAGGTTTTCCACTCACACCTTCACTTTCTAGGAACATATTCCTGGTCTCCTGATTTCTAAAGTCATGCAGTTGTTCACTCCTGGCCACTAGCAATCTGATGAGGGCACATTGTAAACTGAATTAAAAATACCATCTGGAGCTGGGCATGGTGACTCATGTCTATAATCCTAGCACATTGGGAGGCCTAGGTAAAAAGATCACTTCGGCCGGTGGGGGAGCAGGTGTCAAGGCTGCAGTTGAAGAGTTCAAGACCAGCCTAGGCAGCATAGCAAGACTCTGTCTGGACAAAAAATGAAAAATGAGCCAGGCGTGTGGCATGTGCCTGTAGTCTCAGCTACTTGGGAGGCTAAGGCGGGAGGATTGCTTGAACTAGGCGATCAAAGCTGCAGTGAGCTGTGATGGTGTCACTGCATGCCAGTCTGGGCAACAAAGTGAGACCCTGTCTCAAAAGAAAAAATATTATCTTGTATTAGTGCCACAGTCAGGAGCTACATACGGAGATAGAATTAACACATCATTGCTAAGTTCAGCAAATTCTTCTGGCTAGACCTGAGTATTGTGTACTTTCTGCTTTGCAAGTAGTAGAAGGTCCTAGAATCAGCTCCCTCACTGAGGCTCACAAGAAAGACTGACTTGTTACTGCCTCTTTTAAGGCTGCTGAAGCTACACATGTAGGTACAGAAACCCAGAGTCTTTTTTTTTTCACATTTCTCTTCGTGCTACTCTGGCTCATACTGTCATTACAGACATTACAAACAGCACACTTGTGGTATTTTGCGCTCTGGCCACATTCCACAAGAAGCCAATTCCTTGTTGTGGTTGATTGGTTCCCTCAGTAGGGAATATCAGTAGATTTTCGGTGCTTTGTTTTTTTATTGATTTCCTAATTGCTATCCTGAGGCTTCTCTTAGGAGAATAGTTCCTACTCCTTTGAAAGTTCTTGGTAAGGCTTCTTTCAGCTCTCCAATTTACCCAAGGTCTAATAGAGGCATATCTCAGAGATGTTGCAGGTTCAGTTCCAGACCAGCACAATGAAGCGAGTCACAAGAATTTTTTAGTTTCCCAGTGCATATAAAAATTATGTTTATGCTGGGCATGGTGGCGCGTGCCAATAGTCCCAGCTGCTCAGGAGGCTGAGGTGGGAGGATCGCTTAAGCCCAGGAGTTCTGGGCTGTCGTGCACTATGCTGATTGGGTGTCCACACTAAGTTCAGCATCAATATGGTGACCCTCCGGGAGCATGGGACCACCAGGTTGCCTAAGGAGGGGTGAACTGGCCCAGGTCGGAAATGGAGCAGGTCAAAACTCCCATGCTGATCAGTAGTGGGATCATACCTGTGAATGGCCACTGCACACCAGCCTGGGCAACATAGCGAGACCCCATCTCTTAAAAAAAAAAAGTTATGTTTACATAATACTATAGTCTATTAAGTGTGCAACAGCACTGTGTCTAAAAAAACAATGTACATAACTTAATTTTATAATACTGTATTGCTAAAAAATGCTGACGATGATCTCAGCCTTCAGAGTTGTAATCATTTTTGCTGGAGGGCCTTGCCTCCATGTGGATGGCTGCTGACTGATCAGGGTGATAGTTGCTAAACATTGGAGTATCTGTGGCAGTATCTTTAAATAAGATAGCAAGGAAGTTTCCCACATCAGTTGATTCTTCCTTTCATGAAAGATTTCTCAGTAGCATGTAAAGCTGTTTGATAGCATTTTACCCACAATAGTTCTTCCAGTATCGGACTTGGTCCTCTCAAACCCTGCCGCCGCTTTATCAGCTAAGGTTATGTAATATTTTTAGGGTTTGTTTTTTGTCTTTTGACACAGAGTCTCACTCTGTGGCCCAGGTTCGAGTGCAGTGGCGCAATCTCAGCTCACTGCAACCTCCACCTCCTGGGTTCAAGAGATTCTCCTGCCTTAGCCTCCTGAGTAGCGCATGCCACCATACCCAGCTAATTTTTCTATTTTTGTAGAGATGGGGTATCGTCATGTTGGCCAGGCTGGTCTCAAACTCCTGACCTCAAGTGATCTGCCCACCTAAGCCTCCCAAAGTGCTGGAATTATAAACATGAGCCACTGCACCCAGCCAGTTTATATAATATTCTAAATCCTTTGTTGTCACTTCAACAGTGTCACAACATCTTCACCAGGAGTAGATTCCATCTCAGAAAACCACTTTTTTTGTTCATCCACAGCAAGCAACTCGTCATTCTTTGAGTTTTATCACGAAATTGCAGCAATTCAGTCACATCTTCAAGCTCCACTTCAAATTCAAGTTATCTTGTTATTCTCACCACATCTGCAGCAACTTCCTCCACTGAAGTCTTCACCCCCTCAAAGTCATCCATGAGGGTTGAAATCAACTCCTTTCAAACTGCTGTTAATGTTGGTGTTTTGACCATCTCAGCAGCCATAGCCATGTGAAGTGTAGTTCTTAAATAATAAGACTAAAAAGTCAAAATTGCGCCTTGTTCATCTCAGAGCTCCTCACTGACCAGGCATGTTGTCAGTGAGCAGCAATTGTGTGAAAGAAATCTTGTTCTCTGAACAGTAGGTCTCAACAATGGGCTTAAAATACTCAGTAAATTAGTCTATAAATAGATGTGCTGTCATCCAGCCTTTGTTGTTCCATTCCTAGAGCACAGACAGAGTAGATTTAGCATCATTCTTAAGGGCCTTAAGACTTTTGGAATGGTAATTGAGCACTGGCTTAAACTTAAAGTCACCAGCTACATTATCCCCTAACCAGAGAGTCAGCCTGTCCTTTGAAACGAGGCATTGAATTACTTTTGCCTGTTGCTATGAAAGTCCTATATGGCATCTTATCTGAATATAGTGCTGTTTCATTTACACTGAAAACATGTTTAGTGTAGCCACCTTCATCAGTGATCTTAGCTAAATCTTCTGGATAGCTTCTGGCAGCTTCTATTTCAGCATTTGCTACTTCACTTTTCACTTTTCTGTTATGGAGATGGCTTCTTTTCTTAAAACAGCTTCCTCACTCAACCTTGGTAGGATTGAAGAGACTTAGGGCCTTGCTGTGGTAATCCAAGGCTTTGGCTTAAGGGTATGTTGTGGCTGGTTTGATCTCCTATCCAGACACCTAGAACTTTCTCCATATAAGCAAGAAGGCTGTTTTGCTTTCTTATTCATGTGTTCATTGAAGTAGCACTTTTAATTTTGTTATTTTAAAGTCTGGCTTTTCCTTTTACTTGAACACTTAAAGGACATTACAGGATTATTACTTGACGTAATTTCAATATTAGAGAATAGGGAAGCCTGAGGAGAGGGAGACATACAGGGAATGGCTGGTGGAGGAGCCGTCAGAACATGTGCAGCACTTACCAATTCAGTTAGCTGTCTTATGTGGGTGCAGTTATTGGCACCCCAAAACAACTACAATAGTAACCTCACAGATCATTAATTACAGATCACCATAACAGATATAATAATAATGAAAAGGTTTGAAATATGAGAATTACCAAAATATGACACAGAGACATGAAACGAGCACATGCTATTGGAAAAATGGTGCCAACAGACTTGCTCAATGCAGGATTACCACACATCTTCAATCTGTAAAAACCACAGTATCTCTAAAGCACAGAAAAGCAAAGCACAGCAAAATGAAGTCTGCCTGTATAAGAATTTGAACTGGGCATGAATTTTATCCTTTCTGTGCTGAGCTCTCTTGATTTGCCTTTTGCTCAGAGAAAAGCTACAGTTAGCAGCATGCCTTAGCCTCCCGCCTCACAGGAGGAAATGTGGTATTAGGATTCAGTTGTATGCAATTTGGTTCATCTAAACAGAGAAGGAAGTCCCAGCGGAGCTATTCCATTGAAGGCATGCCCAAGTGATCTTAAGGAGATGAAAACAAACAGCATTCCTGGTTTTGCTCAGGGTAAACTGCCTGGTGCACAGTCAGTATCTCCAAAGAGAAATTATGCATAACAAATCAACTGGGTTCTTGTGATATGCTACTTGGCAGAGAAATTAGTATTTATCAACTGAATCCAGTAGCAAGCACCGATCCTTGTTTCTAAGCATTCTTGTCTAAGCACGAGCAGCTTTGGACTCTTCCCTTTGCCATGGGATCTAGTCTAATAGAAGAGATCCGAATGGTTAGGGGCACGTGGACATGTTCAGGCTGAGTGAAGATTCCACATGTGCTATAGGTGGAGACAAGGAAACCTCATTGATTACTGTCCAGATTGGGAAGACAGAATTTGACAGCCAGTGGAAAGTGTGGCAGATAGGCTAGTTTGGCAGATGATCCTATTTGGATACAAGGAAGCTGCTATAGTCTCTGAGCACCCAACCTGACTCTAAACAGCAGGCAGAAACATTTGTGGGTGTGTGAGTGTGCATGTATTCAGGAGCCTGAGCTGTACTGAAGGCTGTTGCTTCTCCGTCATCAGCACAAACAGCAAAAGGTAAATTTTTCAGTCACTAAAAACTCGTTGATTCTACCATACTGTTTTGCCCTTTTCTTTATGTTCCACTGACCTGACCACCCTCTGGCTTCAGAGCCCATCTACCCCAAGCATTGTAGAAATGTTAATGTTCGTTCTTTCCCATAATGAGGGACTAACTTTCTGTCAGAACCACCCCTGGGGTCTCCCCCTCTGGTTCTTTCTTCATTTTGCCACAGGATTACTAACCCAGAATGCTCAGTTCTCAAGCCGTCAGTGGCCTCCTGTGGCATGGGAACCGTACGCTGATGGGCCTGGCTCAGGAGAGCCTGGCTGGAGGCACCTGCCCGCCCCGCTTCAGCCCCATTGGACCCGTGGCTCGCCTGTCTACCTCTGTCCGTTGGCTCACGCTGTTTTTGCTTGCACTGACACCACCTCTGTCTCAGATGATTGCAGTCGTATGACCTTTGATGCCTGATTCAAGTGCAATCTCTTACACAAAGATAGACCAAATCTCCTCTTTCCTCTCTTCCTGCTCCAGCTGGAAGACATCTTCCCCTTCCTGACTCTCATAGCATTTTATAACTCAGCTACATATGAATTATTTTTGTGTGTATGTCTTTTCTTCCTTTTCAAATTCTAAACTTGTTTTGGTGTATAGACCATGCCACGTATCTTTGCATCTCCACCACATACAGCAAGTGCCACACATATCATCAGTATGTGTTGGTTGAATCACTTAGGTCTTCTCTAATGCAGACTGTTTATTTGTGTGTTTTTTATTAGGTATCTGCTACCTGCCAGGTAATATATATATGTAGTCTCATTTAGAAAGCAGAATTTTGCATTTTCTATTCTGTTCTGTAAGTGATGGTCGGTGACACTATTGTGGAATATTATAAAGGCAGAGGTACTGGAATTGAAGGAAAAAGAATAATTATGTGTTAGTGTGGGTCGTCAAAAAATAGAAGCCAAGATAGGATTAGAAGTACAAGAGATTTATTGGGGGAAACACCTGCAAGAGAAAATGGGGCTGGGAGCTGGAGGATGTTGGCAGAGCTGGCAGACCCTTGTGGAGGAGGAAGGCGGAGAGAGAGGAAGTTTTGCACTGGAGTGTGATGCTGAGAAAGTTTCAGCAACGCCACTGGGGAGTCCCTGGTCCGCTCCTGCCGTGCTCAGAGTTGGGTGGGAGCAGCGCGTGGGAAGGGTGGCCTCTGCATGAATGTGCTGATGGATTTTAGAGTGCAGCCACTCTGTCCCTTGCATTTGGAGAAGCACATCTTCACGACTGCCATACCATAGAATCAGCCAAGCTAAAAGTTCAAAGGCAGCTTGTGGCAGACAGGCCCATTAACCAGCTAGGCAAAATGAGGGCCTGGGAAAGAGATTTCTTCCTCTTATTGGCAGTTTGAATATTTGCAGTCTTAGCCTCGAACGATCTTTCTGCACTAGAGGGAAACCTCCTTTAGTGCAGACCAGCCTAAAGCCAAACCATTGCTGCCTGAGGACGCTGCCATCTCGACCACAGTGACATGGCCATCATCCTGGACCTATTCCCATCCCCTAGAGCACTGTGGCATGCGGCCTCTCCTGGAAAGGCTTCCTTATCCCATTGAAAGGTCAGAAAGCACACCTCAGTCTTTTGTGTCTGCCTCCCCCCTAGACTGTGAGCATCGTGCATGGAAACTATGATTCTTTACATCTCATTGGCTCACATAATAGATGCCAAGTAAAATCTCCAGTTTGTACTTTAAATTGTTTTTCTGGCACTGGAGATGGGCTTGCAGTGATTCCCTCTATCCAGGTAGTGGCTCTGGGCTCAGTGGACCATCCAGAGTACGTGGACCAGAGGCTTCTCCACCATGGAGCTGCCCCTCCTCGGGAGTCTGATGTGAGTGGCTCTTGAGACTTTCTCACTTGACTCACTCCATGTCACAAGAGCCAAGGATTTCCCAGTACCAACGTTTTATTGGGCTGCTCTTACTGGTTCTCCCACCCAACCCGCATCCTCTTTTTCCAACTCCAGGACAAACTGCTAGCATTCTGGGTTGGTGTTGTTAACTCAGGTTGCCCTGAGGCTGCCCTGTCTTTCTCTTGCTTGTTGTGAGCCCCTCCCTATACACCCATCTGCCTGAGGCTGTGCTGCTCCCCTGTGCCGGCACCCAGGGTTTATGCCAGTGACACAAGCAGTAACTGAGCGTGTGTGTCCCAGGTTTAGGTTTGGGAAGCCAGCCTGAAGAACGGCTGTCCCAGATTCTGGGAGCTTTCTCAATTTAATGTTTTATCCCAAGATGGGTTGGCCTTTCTCTGGACATAGTGAGCCTCTTTGGGCTAGTTCTTAAGCCCAAGACCAAAAGTTCTCACCATGAGTTATTAGGAAGGCATTTAAAATGTAAAGGCCATGCGTCTTTTTTGCTCTGTTGCCCAGGCTGGAGTGCAATGACATGATCACGGCTTACTGCAGCTCTGAACTCCTTGGGCCCAAGCAGTCCTCCTACCTCAGCCCCCACGTAGCTGTGACAACGGGCGTGTGCCACCACACCTAGCTAATTTTTATATTTTTGTAGAGACAGGGTCTCCCTATGTTGCCCAGGCTGGTCTCAAACTCCTAGGCTCAAGTGATCCTCCTAATAACTCATGGTGAGAACTCTTGGTCTTGAACTCCTGTGCTCAAGTGATACTTCCACCTCGGCCTCCCAAAGTGCTGGGATTACAGGTGAGCCACTGCACCCAGCCAAGGCCATGCCTCTTTAAGTTCTTTACCTGGGCTTTACTCTAAGATAGGAGGCTGCAGAGTGAGAAGAGCTGCTAAGAAGTGGGAAGGAGCCTGTACCTCTGGTGGTTAGGGATTTCTCTTTTCATCTTCCCCCATCCTCACCTCCACTGGAAGCAGACCTGCAAGAAAAATTAAAGCAGTTTAGAAAGGGTTGAAACTGTTTATTCACCCATCCCAGCCAAAATTTTTTGGAACATTCCTAGTTTCAGATGTTCCGTTCCACTGCTCTGTAAATCCCTTTAGATTTCTGAAATGTTCTAGAAAGTCCAACTTTTGACATAGAAACTCCAGAACCCTCTTATATCTTAAAAACAGCATAGGAACTGTTCGTTTTTTGTTTTTAAAAAAAAAAAAAATTTGTAGAGATAAGAGTCTCACCACATTGCTTGGGCTGGTCTTGAACTCCTGGGCTCACACCTTCCTCTCACCTCAGCTTCCCAAAGTGCTAGAATTACAGGTGTGAGTCACCACGCTTGACAAGAACTGTTGGTTATATACCATGACCTTTTTTTTTAAGACAGTCTCACTCTGTCGCCCAGGCTAGAGTGCAGTGGCACAATCTCAACTCACTGCAACCTCCACCTCCTAGGTTGAAGCGATTGTCCTGCCTCAGCTGGGACTACAGGTACATGCCACCACGCTCAGCTAATTTTTGGATTTTTAGTAGAGATGGGTTTCACCATGTTGGCCAGGCTGGTCTTGAACTCCTGACCTCAAGTGATCCACTCACCTCGGCCTCCTTAAGTGCTGGGATTACAGGTGTGAGCCACCATACCCAACCTATATACCTCACGCGAGTCATGACATGAGTAAATAAAGCCTGAAACTTGAGAAGAGGAGCCTGGACTATTGAAGTCCTATTGAGGTTACTGTGCAAATGAACAAGATCCCATTTCTAAGAAATTGTTAGTTTGCTATAGAAGCTAAGGATTTGCTTAGGAAAGCAGGAGCTCTTGAGTGTGAATCCAGGCTCAGTGGAAATTTGCTGAGTTAAATTTAGCAGGTGGCTCTTGCTGTTCTACAAAGAAGAGACTTGGAAGGACCTCTGCCCTCACTGCCAGGCAGACCTGGCTCGGCCCGATGCTGTGAGCACCACTGGAACAGCAGTTGGTTTTCCCTGCACTCTCCCCAGAAGCCTGTGTCCTTTGATAGTACTGGCCAGTCTGGACAGGAGGCTTTGATCTCCCAGAGAGAGCTGCAGGACCCCACTCTCATCTATGCAAGCACAGGCTTGGGGTGGATGGCATTGAAGTGACTGTACTGCTGAGTGGGGAACAGGGGCTGAGAAGTCTCCTGGAAGCTTTCATCATATTAAAAGTAGGCATTTCTTTAACTGCAAATAGATACTTTTATATTTTGTACTCAATGGTAAGGCAAGATTAATTGGTGCCTTCCTGCTTCTGTTCATTCCTGTATTCATTTGAGTCTTTGCTTTTACATTACAGGTAAATTAAAAGATCTTGGGAACTTGGTACTCCGACCTTTTGGGCTCTCCACGGAAAATTTCCAGATCAAACAGGATTCCTCTACTGGCTCCTACTCCATCAATTTTGTTCAAAACCCAAATAATAACAGATAACAAAGATAACAATAGCTTTAAAAGCTAACTTGAAAATTGTGTGCTGCTTGCTGTTAGCAAGGGGAAAGGCCCTGCCAATGTTTAACTTTTAAAAGCATCTTATATAAAAGAAAGCCTATCCAGTAGAGCCTAGTGCTCCCTTTTCCCTCTTTTATGATCAGGATGAAATGTACTTCCTGATATAATGAACCTAATTTGATTTCCCTTTTAAGGTGATGTCTGTGCAGCTGTTCTCCCCAGTTCTGGCTGTCCTTTGTCCAGGAAGAAGCCCATTTGTCGAGGCTGACCTTCCTGAGTTACACAGACACACAGCCCACCAGAAGCCTCTCCTGAATCAAGACCTGTTGGTTGGGAGACTGCCCAGACATGATTGATGACAGGTTCCTGCCTGCCTGCCCCGCCCTGATCACACAGCTAACGAGGCTGCCTCTAGCATTTCCTGATTTCCTCTGTGGTAATAAAAGCTTTCTGTGCTTAGGTTTGGGCTAGGTTGTGAATTTTGTCACTAAGGACAGCTAAGGCAGAAGCCTTCTCTGGCTTTGGGAGCAGTGTTGGTTTTAAGCAGGGTTACTGATGCCAAATTCCACAAATCTGTACAGTTTTTGTTGCCTTAAAGATTTATCTTGAAGAGCTGACCATTCTACCATGCACTAGAATTCATAAAGTCCATCTTACAAGCTGTCTTGGGCCCCACCAGGTTTATGTAAATAATTATAAATCTGTTTTTGACCAAATGTTAATTTTTTTTTACTTAAAATAGCTTCATTGAGAAATGGTAGTATATGAATCCCAGAACAACACCACATTCTTTTAAACTACATGAACCCAGAGGTGTCAAAGATAGAATATTTTTCTACTCATCTGTTGATGCTAGTGAAAAGCTTGCAGCTGCTCTGGTTTGTGTGTCAAAAGCACTGACATGCAAGTTTCATCTTGGAAGAAAATTACACATATAATTCTGTAAGTGACTGCAGTAGCCAGTCATACTCCCAGTGTTAAAGGCTATGTGGTTCTTCTGCTCTGTTCCTAAAAGCTTTTTATCTTTTTTTTTTTTCTTTTGGTCAAAGTGAACCTCAGAAGAAACTATGTTAAATCTGGCATCCAATTTTCCAAAAAATGTGTGTGTGAAAAATCTCACAAATTGTATGGAAACCGTGCGGAATGCTGGATGGTCTAGTAGTCAGTGTTCGGTGCTTCCTGTGCAGCCAGCATTACGCTGGACAGTGGTTCTCAACTTTTTTTTTTCTTTATGAGATGGGGTCTCACTCTGCCACCCAGGCTGGAGTACAGTGGTGCAGTCTTGGCTCACTGCTTCTGCCTCCCAGGCTCAAGCAATTCTCCTGCCTCAGCCTTCAGAGTAGCTGGGATTACAGGCATGCGCCACCACACCTGGCTAATTTCTTGTATTTTTAGTAGAGACGGGGTTTCACCATGTTATCCACTCTGGTCTTGAACTCCTGGCCTCGAGTTGATCCACCCACCTCAGCCTCCCAAAGTGTTGGGATTACAAGCATGAGCCACCATGCCCAAACTTTTATTTCAGGAGCCCTTCATAGTCTGGAAAAAAAAATTTAAGAGCACTTCCATTTATGTGCATTCTTTCAATGTTTAGTATATTAAAAATTAAGATAGAAAATTTTAAGTATTTAATCCCTTTTAAAAATAACTGGTTTCATGTTAATATAAATAATTTTATGTCGGGCCAGGAATGATGGATAGTTTATGCCTGTAATCACTCACTTTGGAAGGCCAACACGGGAGGATTGCTTGAGGCCAGAGTTCCAGAGCAGCCTGAGCAACGCAGCAAGGTTCCGTCTCTACAAAAAAAAGTTAAAAAATTAGCTGGATATAGTTGCTTCATGCTACTTGGCAGGCTGAGGCAGAAGGATTGATTGCATGAGCCTAGGAGTTCCAGGCTGCAGTGAGCTATGGTCACACTGCTGTACTTCATCCTGGGTGACAGGGCGAGACTTTGTCTCTAAAAAAAAAAAAAAAATTTAGGCTGAGTGTGGTGGCTCACGCCTGTAATCCCAGCACTTTGGGAGGCCAAGGCAGGTGGATCACAAGGTCAGGATATCGAGACCATCCTGGCTCACACGGTGAAACCCCATCTCTACTAAAAATACAAAAACGTAGCCAGGTATGGTGGCACACGCCTGTAGTCCCAGCTACTCAGGAGGCTGAGGCAGGAGAATCACTTGAATCCAGGAGGTGGAGGTTGCAGTGAGTGGAGGTCACGCCACTGCACTCCAGCCTGGGTGACAGAGCAAGACTCCCCATCTCAAAAAACAAAAGTTTTAATGAAAATTTTAAATTTTTTATGAAAAAAGATCTTCCAAATCAGACACATTTTATAGAGTGACGTTTTTGCAAATCTCTTTAATGCATGTCTTGATAGAGAACAACAAGAATCTCACATCTCCTTCTATATTCAGTTTGTCATGAGATCACAGGTCGTATCCTTGGAAAATTCTGTGCTCTCCTTGACAGGATGATAGTGAAAAAAGTAGTCCCATTAATTTTGTATTATGAACAGTTTTGACCAGATAGAAACCTTGAAAGGGCCTCCAGAACCCCTGCGGAGCCTTGGACTACATTTTGAGAACTGTCAGACTGTGCCTTGAGTTCAATGGCTGAGACTAAGCAAAATCAGGGCTGAGATTCCTGAAGGACTATCTGTGCTCCAAGGAATAGTAAATAAACTTGTTCATCTAGAAATAGCTTTGGTTAAGAGAAGATGCCAAGACCACCATTGCATTGCCACGAGTGTAGAGGTTTTGTTTCTTAGGCTTCCTCCTCCTCTTCCGCTCAATCACACTGAAATCTTACAGGATGCCACACAAGGCCAACACTACATGCTCCCAGTGGGTGGGCCAAGCAGTGCATTGTCTGGAAAGGATCTCAGTAGGTGTGAATTTGCTTAAGCCAAGGAGTTTTTATGTGGCACTGTTACTTTGCTGCTTCCAAAATTTGTAAGAAAAGATATATTCAGACCTTTTGAAAGTGTTTGACCATAGAAAATCTTCAGAGTTCAAAAGTAGAAAAAGTAAGTGTTAAGGAAGGAAGGAAGGTGGGCTGTATTTGCCTATTGCTACTAAAATGTATGATTTTAAAGCTCTGGCCAGGCATGGTGGCTCACCCGTAATCTCAGCACTTCAGGAGGCCAAGGCAGGCGGATCACCTGAGGTCAGGAGTTTGAGACCATCCTGGCCAACATGGTGAAACCTCGTCTCTACTAAAAATACAAAAATTAGTGGTGCATGATGGGGCATGCATATAGTCCCAGCTACTTGGGAGGCTAAGGCAGGAGAATCGCTTGAACCAAGGAGGCCAAAGTTGCAGCGAGCCGAGATTGCGCCACTGCACTCCAGCCTGGGTGACAGAGCAAGGCTCCATCTCAAAAATAAATAAATAAGTTCTGTGATGCCTCCCGCCCCCCACCAAAAAAGCATACCAGAATTTACTTTTAAGATAATCACACTGACATTGTATGTATTCTTATTCCAACAGTATTGCAATGGGCCAAAATAATTTTTGGAGACTGGGTGCAGTGGCTCACGCCTGTAATCCCAGCGCTTTGGGGGACCGAGGCAGGTGGATCACCTGAGGTCAGGAGTTCATGGCCAACATGGAGAAACCTCATCTCTACTAAAAATACAAAATTAGCCAGGTGTAGTGGTGAGCACCTGTACTCCCAGCTACCTGGGAGGCTGAGGCAGGAGAATCACTTGAACCTGACAGGCAGAAGTTGCAGGCAGCTGAGATCTCCCACTGCATTCCAGCCTGGGTAACAGAGTGAGACTCTGTGTTAAAAAAATAATATTTGATCTTTTAGAATTGCCCTGGAGACTGAGAAACATTTTTTGAAATACCATGATCTATTGTTTCTTGTCTGCCTCTTGAGTAGACCATGAGCTCATGGGAAGGGCCAAATTTATGCTGTTAATAGCACCAGCAGCTACCAGTCTACTAGAGACTTAGTAAACTGGTATTAGAGGTTATTCCACAAGAGCTGGTTTCAGTGTGAACAACATTACTATTCAAAAGTCTTCTAATTCTGTGCCCTGTTAGTGCCTGTTTTTTCAAATGTCTCCTTTGCTACTAACCAATATCTGTTACCTCAAGATAAATAGAAACTAGTCATCTCCATAAATTTAAGACCCAGCAAGTAATTCACATGTCAGCTTAGTAGGCTTGCTGTTGTTTTTTCAGCCGGGCACAGTGGCTCAGGGCCTTTAATCCTAGCACTTTGGGAGGCTGAGGGAGGAGGACCAGTTGGGCCCAGGAGTTCGAGGCTACAGTGAGCTGTGATTGAGCCACCACACTTCAACCTGGGCAAGAGAGAGACCGTGTCTCTGAAAGGGGGAAAAAAATGACTTTCCCTGTGTGCTTCCCTTCCGTCACAAACACTACAGCCAGTTTGTTGTGGTTGGTGTTTTTTAGCCTTTTGCTGCTTGCCCCATTCCCTGCAAAACGCACATCTTCTCACTTTACAAATAACTGTCCTTAAGTAGACAGTGTTATGCCATATCTAGATGTGGAGGCTGGGGAGTGGGTGAGCCTACTTAGTTAATGATCTTTAAACATCGTGGCTCTAGGCATACATCTGAGCTTCAGCAAAATGACAAGACCTGATACACTGGCCTTCAGAGCTGCTTGGGTATAGCCAAAGACATGAATGTTTGCATAATCCATAAATGCTGAGAGTTGCGGTTCCTACAACATTTTACGTAACCGAAGGTAGGGGAGTGCTTTAAGAAATTTTGCTGGCCAGGGGCAGTGGCTTCCGCCTGTAATTCCAGTACTTTGGGAGGCCAGTGCGGGTGAATCGCTTTAGCCCAGGAGTTCGAGACCAGCCTGGGCAACATGGCAAAACCCCATCTTTAGTAAAAATACAAAAAATTAGCTGGGCATGGTGGCACACACCTGTAGTCCCAGCTACTCAGGAGGCTGAGGTGGGAGGATCACCGGAGCCCCGGAAGTCAAGGCTGCAGTGAGCCAAGATGGCACCACTACATTCCAGGTCTCACTCCTGCGAGTGAGGCCCTGACTCAAAAAGAAAAAGAGATGTTGCTGGGCTTAGTATTTATTTCTGGTGCTCCTTCAGTCTCTGAGCTGTCCTCCAAGACTACTGGTAACATTTCCCTCAGTTTTCAAGCTAGAATCTAAGTTGGTACAGGAAGACCAGAAGCAGGAGCTTTTTGGAGGCATTTTACTGCCTGAATAGACAGTGGGATGAGAAGCTGGCAGCAGGTGTCAGATGTAAACCTAATTTGAAGATATATTTTGGCAAGGGTGGTCTGTCTGATCCCAAGAACTAAGCAGGCCTGCAAATCATTTTATCACCAGTTCGGCAAAACTTCGGATGTCAAAGGGAAAGGCTATGAGACCCAAGAGGATGGTTGTTAAGACAGCTATGGAAGTTAATGGCTGCTTTAAGGGAAGAGTCCAATAATCCCCCAAGACCAAAGTGCAAATCTGAAACACCACAGAGGATGGGAAATACCTTGACAAGCCCTCATCCGTTTCTTCTGCTGCTTTTATGTGCTCTCTCCAGCTTGCCCTTGGCATAAGAGGAAAGGCTGGAGCTGTTGGTGCTCAGCTGCACAGCCCCATTCAGATGCAGCCTTATGAGCTTCCAGCCTGTGGTCGCTGCCAGCTGGATTGTATGTTGCTTTCCGTGATCACCTCCCTTCATTACCATGCTGTTCCTCTCCCTATGCCCAACCCTCCCCTAAAGAAATACAGAAGGTATGAGGATAGGGAAAGGAAACTCCTCCTCTTATCTGTAGATACTGTGTACTTGATGCATACCCACACAATCCTAGTCAAATCTTGAAGTGATTTCAGTTAGGGATTCTTTCCAGCCTGCTACCTCAGTACTTGGTAGTAACAAGCTTAATACTTCCACCACCTAGATTTCCTTTAAAAAAGTATGTGTGCATTCCACCAGAAGTGGCTGAAAAGTCTGTTCCTTCAGTGAACTGCACAATTAAAAGCTTTACAGAGAAGAAGCTATCATTTGCAATCACTTCCTCCTGTTGTGTGCAGAGCTGTCCTGACCCCACACTAGACCAAATCCATTAATGCTTCTGAAAATGAAAAATGGATTCCTGTGCTTGCACATATACTAAAATTTCTGTGCTTGCACATTTAGTATATGTGCATCACATAGACTAAAATTGGAATGATAAAGAGAAAATTAGCATGGACTCTGAAAAAAAGTCAACTTAAAAAAAATGGATTACTTGCTACCAGCCAGCCCAAGAGGTAAGGCGAAATTAACGTTAGGGCATGAGAATGACTGCTCACAACCCTTCAAGGAGCCGTTTACGAAGAGCTGAGCATGGTGGCTCACTCCTGTAAACCCAGCACTTTCGGAGGGAGAGGTGGGAGGATTGCTTGAGGCCAGGAGTTCAGAACCACCTGGATAACATAAGGAAACCCCATCACTACAAAATAAAATTTTTTTAAGTTAGCTGGGGGGTGTAGCACACACCTGTAGTCCCAGCTACTTAGGAGGCTAAGGTAGGAAGACCACTTGAACCACAAAGTTGAGGCTACAGTGAGCCATGGCTGCACCACTGCACTCCAGCCTGGGCAACAGAGCAAGACCCTGTCTTAAGATTAATGGCCAGGTACAGTGGCTCATGCCTGTCATCCCAGCACAAACCAGCCTGGCCAACATGGTGAAATCCTGTCTCTACTAAAATTACAAAAAGCCAGGTGTGGTGGCGTGTGCCTGTAATCCTAGCTACTCAAGAGGCCAAGGCAGGAGAATCACGAACTGGGAAGTGGAGGCCACAGTGAGCTGAGATTGTGCCACTGCAATTCAGTGTGTGTGACAGAGCAAGACTCTGTCTCAGTAAATAAATAGGCCAGGCGCAGTGGCTCATGCCTGTAATCCCAGCACTTTGGGAAGGCTAGGCAGCATATCACCTAAGGTCAGGAGTTCGAGACCAGGCTGGCCAACATGGTGAAATCCTGTCTCTACAAAAATACAAAAATTAGCCCTGTGTGATGGCAGGTGCCTGTAATCCCAACTACTTGGGAGGCTGAGGTGGGAGAATCACTTGAACCCACTAGGCAGAGGTTGCAGTGAGCTGAGATCACACCATTACACTCCAGCCTGGGTGATACAGCAAGACTCCATTTCAAAAAAACAAAACAAAAATTAGTTTATGAAAATGAGGGAGAGGGCTGGGCACACTGACTCATGCCTGTAATCCCAGCACTTTAGGAGGCTGAAGTGGGAGGACTGCTGAAGTCCAGGAATTCAAGACCAGCCTGGGCAACACGGTGAGACCCCCATCTCTACCAAAAAAAATTTTTTTTTAATTAGCCAGGACTGGTAGTGTGCCTGTCTATGGTCCCAGCTATTCAGGAAGCTGAGGTCAGAGGATTGCCTGAGCCCTGGAGGTCAAGGACGCAGTGACCCGGGATTACACCAGTGCACTGCAGCCCAAACTATGCGAGACCCTGTCTCAAAAACTTTATCACTAAAAAGAGTGAGGATGTTGTTTTTTACACGTCAAAGCATCAAAAATTTCTTCTTGGCCACAAGTTGGTAACCATTAAAGCTAGGATGGGTACACAGGGATTTATTATACTGGTCTACTTTTACAAATAGCTGAGATATTCTATAAAAACATTAACATCAGATTTTCTCCTAATTGCCCAACCTTCTGAGATCTGCAAGCTAGGAATAAGTGCCATCATATAAAAGTTAAGTTCCATCAGCCAGAACTAGAAATATGATTCCCTGCTTTCTTTTTCCTTTCACTTGAGGTGAAATCGGAAGCTCACATTTCCCCCTTCACTAAGGCACAGCAGGGCCTGTTGCCTTATTGCCAAGGAAACCCACGGTGAGTGATTTGTGGCAGTGACCCAGTATCAGCTAGTCTTCATTTCTGTCGGTCCCAGCTGCTGGTTCTGCTTGCAGAAAAATATGGCCTACTAAGGTGGAATCCACAATCAGGCACTGGGCTTATCAGCCATCAGTCATCATGATGGATGTGAAGGGAACACCCACCCAAAAAGGCTTTTAGAGAAACTCTTGGTTTCAAATGTGAAGAGGTGGATTTGAAGATATTGGAATCTCATTGTCCCTCTGTGGCCTGCAGTACCAGATTGATGTCCACATCAGAGACATCCCACCTGGACTCACACCCAGCAGCTGCTGTTTGAGCCAGTGGCAAAAGGCTTCCAATCGGTGCCTCCAATTCAAAGTCAGAAATCCATAAAACTGAAACTCCTCAGGGATGGGAAGTAAGGGAACAGAAGTGGGAAAAATAATAGTAATTATACATCAAAGGAGTAGGCTAGGCTTTGGTAGGCTATACACAGTACTTGGTCTCAAGTTTGCAAGGCATAGTTTGATTGCCCCAAAATTAAATGCTGTTTGCAACTTTGCCCATCAACTGGGAGAAAAGGCCTGTTGATAGTTTCCTAGGGCAGTGTGGTTCTGAACTAGCCAGGCCTGATAGTGTGCCTATGGTCCCAGCTATTCAGGAAGCTGAGGTCAGAGGATCGCCTGAGACCTGGAGGTCAAGGCTGCAGTGAGCCGGGATTGCTCTGCAGCCTGATTGGATTGGATTCTGAATTAGCATCAGAGGCTAGGGATTATGGTTTCAGTTTATGCTGCAGAAGCTTGTCTGGCCCACCTCATTTCCTACAGGTGTTAAGAAAGCTGCATCTAAATATGTGAAGTGTCACATCCATCTTTGTCTTCTGTAAGGCTGCTCTGTCTTACTAAAGGCCCCAGCTGTGCTTTTCTGGTCATTAACATGTCAGACTCCTCTTTTACCTCAAGGCAACTTCACAATGATGTTATAGTTCAACTTACTTAGAAGATTACCCAAATTTTGAGCTGCCTATTCAGGATCCAGAGGACTTAATGAGCTTAAACAAAACTCAAAAACAATGGATTATATCCCAATTAACAAAAACAAAAATTCCTGGCCAGGTGAGGTGGCTCACACCTGTAATCCCAGCACTTTGGGAGGCCGGGGGTGGGTGGATCACAAGGTCAGGAGTTCGAGAACAGCCTGACCAATATGGTGAAACCCCGTCTCTACTAAAAATCTAAAAATACAAAAATTAGCCAGGCGTGGTAGCGCGTGCCTGTAATCCCAGCTACTCAGGAGGCTGAGGCAGGAGAATCGCTGGAACTCGGCAGGCGGAGGTTGCAGTGAGCTGAGATCTCGCCACTGCGTTCCAGCCTGGGCGACAGAGCGAGACTTCGTCTCAAAAAAAAAAAAAAAATCCTGACATCTCCCCAGGGGTTTTGGACTTGGCTGAGTAGGAAATGAAGAGCTTGATGAGGTGGATTTCTACACATCATTTTGCCAATGAGGCTACTGTGTGACTTTGCTATCAAACAGAACTGATATTAGAATCCATGTCTCCTACCTCTTTAGATTAGGGCAGTTTATTAGTATAAAAACATCTTTCTTTTGTGCTCGCTTCGGCTGCACATATACTGAAAGTGGAACTATATAGAGATTAGCTATGGCCCCTGCGCAAGGATGACATGCAAATTCGTGAAACGGTCCTTTAAAATTATTTTTAAAAAAATAAAAAAATAAAAACATCTTTCTTTTAACATCACCAATCCACTTTTCCTCCTTTAGAAAGCTGCTTCTACAAACTTGCCTCAGAAGGAAATGATGAAAGGGCTAACCCTGAAAGCACTCAATTCTTGAAGACAATGACCTCCCACTGTGTTTGGCCAACTCTCTCTTCTTTTGGCACACTTTTCCTAAATTGTGCTCTCCTTCACCCCAAGCTCACTACCTTCTTGGTACCAAAGCAAAGGAATTGTTAAGGCCATGAAATTTCATTCCAAGCCAGGCACAGTGGTTCATGCCTGTAATCCCAGCCACTCAGGAGGCTAAGGCAGTAGAAGTGCTTGAACCCAGGAGTACTTCTCCTTGCTGGGTGATACAGCAAGACTCCATCTAAAAAAAAAAAAATTTCATTCCGATTAAGCAAAGATTTGGCAGCATGCTAATCACTAGAGAAAAAGATGCTTAAAAAAACAACATATTCTGGCCAGGCGTGGTGGCTCACATCTGTAATCCCAGCACTTTGGGAGGCCAAGGCAGGTGGATCACCTGAGGTCGGGAGTTTGAGACCAGCCTGACCAACATAGAGAAACCCCTTCTCTACTAAAAATACAAAATTAGCCAGGTTGTGGTGGCACATGCCTGTAATCCCAACTACTCGGAAGGCTGAGGCAAGAGACTCGCTTGAACCCAGGAGGTGGAGGTTGCAGTGAGCCAAAATTGTGCCATTGCACTCCAACCTGGGCAACAAGAGCAAAACTCTGTCTCAAAAAATAAATACATAAATTTTTTAATTCAAATAATGTCTTATTCTAAGAAAAGAATCATAGCCAGGTGCAGTGGCTCATGCCTGTAATCCCAGCACTTTGAAAGGCCGAGGCAGGAGGACTGCTTGAGCCCAGGAGTTTGAGACCGGACTGGGCAACATGGTGAGACCTCGTCTCTACTTTTTTAATTAGAAAAAAAAAATTGAAATGTGGGTCACCGTCTGCAGAAGTCTGATCTGCAGACCCTGCCTCAAGGACAGATGAATGAATGCACTTTCACACCATGACATTGTTACAAGTGGGCTAGGGATGGCTGTTGACTGCTTTCAGAGGGCAAAATGCAACCAATCGACCCAGACCCTTGTCTTTCACACTTTTAATTCAGTCAAGATTTTACAACAGAGGTTCTAAGTTAACACACTTGTGGATAATTAACATGGTTAAGAGAGAGGTTTTACGAATGAGTTCCGGGCCAGAGTAAATGCTGTAAACAGGTAATTCCCCTTTGGAGAGGCCACTCAGTACAAAATTTGCATGAGTAAACAGAGTGGAGACAAATGGGCGTGGGGTAAGGCCTCTGATTTTCTCTGTCTCTCCCTATCTTAACATAATGGACTGGCCAGCAGCCTTTGGCCTGCCCCAATAAAACCTTTCGGCCTTCCAAAAGGTTTGAGACTAATCTATACCTTTCCCTAAATATTTTCTGTAACATTTTGCTGCCACCCTGAGTGAATAGCAACAAAAATCTTTACTTGAAAGAGGAAAAATGAACTTACATTTTTTTTTTTGAGACAGTTTCACTCTTGTTGCCCAGGCTGGCGCGTTCTCAGCTCACGGCAACCTCCGTCTCCTTGGTTCAAGCAATTCTCCTGCCTCAGCCTCTGAGTAGCTGGGATTACAGGCATGTGCCAGCACACCCGGCTAATTTTTTTTTTTTGTAGGTTTCACCATGTTTGTCAGGCTGGTCTCAAAACTCCTGACCTCAGGTGATCCACCCACCACAGCCTCCCAAAGAGCTGGGATTACAGGCATGTGCCACCACAGCCTAATTTTGTATTTTTGGTAGAGACAGGGTTTCTCCACGTTGGTCAGGCTGGTCTCGAACTCCTGCCCTCAGGTGATCCACCTGCCTCAGCCTCCCAAAGTGCTGAGACTACATGCATGAGCCACTGCACCCGGCATGAACTTACACTTTCATATGTGAAGGCCGGCATCAGTATAATTTTCAGTTGCATCTATGGGTTGCATCACTCTTGTTCTCTGCATCTTGTAGGAGTTGTGTTTATAAATATACTGATACATGTATACATGACCAGGATCAGTATGAGTCTCATGTAGGCCTTCTCAGATAATGAGCACATGGCTTGTTAATCTTCCCTGTTCTCTCTGTTCCATTTTTTCTTTCTCTCTTTTTTTGAGACAGAGTCTCGCTCTGTTGCCCAGGGCAGAGTGCAGTGATGTGATCTTGGCTCACTGCAACCTCTGCCTCCCAGGCTTAAGTGATTCTCCTGCCTCAGCCTCTCAAGTAGAGTAGCTGGAACTACAGGCGTGTGCCACCACACCCACTACTTTTTGTATTTTTTTTTTTTTTTTTTTTTTTTTTTTTTTAGTAGAGATGGGGTTTCACCATGTTGGCCAGGCTGGTCTTGAACTCCTGACCTCAAATGATCCACCCACCTCAGCCTCCCAAATTGCTGGGATTACAGATGTGAGCCACCACGCCCGGCCTGTTCCATTTTCATTTGTGAGAAACTTGAAAGAAAAAAGATATTAGCAGAGCCAGATTCCTGTGGTCTCTTTTTCACACTCATTCAGATAAACTGAAATGGGAGAATGTTTGAGATTAAAGCCTTCATGTACTCTGGAATAACAGGCAGCCAAAGGATTACTTTTCTGAAACAGAAAAAAAAGTACATTGACCTAAGTTTCTGGGTTAATCCTGTGAACTGTCTGTAGGTTTTAAAGGCTAATTTTTTCCTGACAACCAAGTGTTTCTGATTTTTAGGTCAAACCCTTGACCTCTCACTGAACGTACTGGGCTCTTAAAGAAGCAGCCATTTATCCATAAGAGCAGGATACCTTAAAATTACAACAAAAGAAAACAAAATAAACTCAGCAGTAGATATTTAATTACATCCAACTCTGAAGGGTAGGTTGCTTGTATGGAAAAGCAGTTAATGTGGCAGGGTACGGTAGCTCACGCCTGTAATCCCAGCACTTTAGGAGGCCAAGGCAGGCAGATCATGAGGTCAGGAGATCAAGACCACCCTGGCTAACACGGCTAAACCCTGTCTCTACTAAAAATACAAAATATTAGCCAGGCATGGTGGTACACATCTGTAGTCCCAGCTACTCAGGAGGCTGAGGTAGGAGAATCACTTGAACACATGAGACAGAGGTTGCAGTGAGCTGAGATCATGCCACTGCACTCCAGCCTGGGCAACAGAGCAAGACTCCATTTCCAAAAAAAAAAAAAAGTTATGTTTGTGCACAGGGTCCTAATTAAACCGTTCACCTTTCCTCTATCCTTGGACATAAAGAGTTCCCATAAAAATCTCTTAGTGATTAGAAACCTACAGGCTGTTCTCCTTAGGAAGCACTGCTACTCAAAACAGCTCCCTAAAGTATAACTAGTGATTGAATTGTAATAGTTACAAAAAAAAATCTTTAAAATCTAACTCCTAAAAAGTAAACATGGTTTTTAAATAACTAATTTTTTAAAAAATCAAAGACTTTATTGGATAAAGGTTACACAACATTCTTTAACATTTAAAACTCTGAGCATACTTCAGATGAGAAACAATTTTTATCATTCAAGTCTACAAAACAAAATAGGCTTATGAAGATTGAAATACAGACAAAGGGTAGCATGAAGCAAAGCTTAAATATTAAGCAACTAAAGCAATTAAAGTGAAATAGCAACATGGTAGGTCTAGATTTTAAATACCACCAAGTTTCATTTTTTAAAAAATGAAAATTTGGTTTGTAACAAAACAGCTTTGAGAAAACACGCCATAAGAAAAAACAATTTATATACTTAAAACCTGATCCTCCCAATTCTTTTGCTTTATATTATTACTTCTTGGTCATTTCCATCACTCTACACAAATAAAGAATTCTAAAGCTTAATTAAAAATCTTGATTATACAATTCAAATAATTCCACCATGGCTTAGGAGTTATCTGGTTCTTGAAGTAAGCCTGAAAGGTACTGCTGGTGTTATGTATCTGAAAGAACAAGACTGACCCAAACCAAAGCTCTAGGCCACATAGAGTAGGGCACCCCTATAGTATAATTCATGTCATCTTTAGAATTCCCTGCTGCTACAGTTCCTGAGCTGACTTTTTCTGATCTGATAAAATATATAATGACTCCATAATATGGAATTTTCCAAACAGACAATTGTAGAATGCAATCAAGACTTTAAATGATTTGCAGTATAATTAGAATTTGCATTAAGCTCATTAGAAACAAGACTGCCTGCCTTTTCTTCAAGTTGTAAAACAAATCATAGGCATATTAAACGTTTTAAAACTTACCCAGAACCTTTTGTTAATCCTGAGCCTGGGGTTAATAGGTAATTCCAAGCTTATATCGTAACATTATGGAAAGTTTGACTACTTGAGCCAAGTGCTCAGTTATCTGTTACGTTGCTTCATATGGATTTTACTGTTTTCTATTTTTTGGCATATTTTCCCTTTTTTTTTGTAATAATCAATATGGATTATCTTTCTGGTTTAAAAAATAAATCAGTATTGCCACTAAAAAACTTCAGTTTTATTATTAAAAGTACGGCACCATCAAATATAAAATGCCTTAAAAATGTAGTACTAACAGGTCCATCTGGTTTTCTCATGTTTTCTCCATTCATTAAAAAAGAAAAATTAAGGTTTTTTTATAATATTTACCAAAGACAAGAAAAAAATTACAGTCTCTATTAGTAAGAATTCATGCTCCATGCATGAAAAGTTTGACACTGTTTTAAAGGATCCTGTTCCTGCCACTTGTCCCCCAGGGCCAAGTCCTACTGACACCTGTTAGAATTTCTTGCACTTAGGAGGGGCTCTCTGTAGAGAGAGGTCCATATCAAAATTTAGACAACGTCACCTTTTTTGAACTAGATAAAACCAGTAAGGATACAGACAGTAATAAAAGGCTTTCCAGCTCAGCAGAATTAAGAATTAGCTCTTGGAGTATACATTTGGGCTCCAAGATCAACACTAACCTATCCACTTTGAGTCAAAATTTGAAAGGTAAGAATATAATTATGAAAATGTGCACAAAATGTTAAATACTAGTGGCAAATAAATATATCTTAATATGTTCTAACAAGCAAACATATATTCAAGATAATACAGCCCTGCTTTATTAAAGAAAGAAAAGATCCAAATTTTGCTTGGGGGGTGGGGTGGGGCACTTTGCCATCCTTTCAGCAGGATGTTACTTTCTGTTGTTTCTACTGGCTCCCTGAAGGAAACACTGGCGTTGGCATCTGTCACTATTGCTGTTTTATAGGAGAGCCATTTTAGAAATACCTTTGCTCATATCTGAACAGATTAACCTAAACCTTGGAGAAAGCACAGTTTAAGTATGAAAAATAATTCAGCATTTCTGCATCATCCCATGCCTTTTAGGCCTGTCCAAACTGTACTGATAAGAACTTCACATTCAAAAGAAGTTACTGTCAGTGTTTCTTCATACATAAAATTCAAGTGAACTCTTGTATGTGTATTTCACATCATTTTTCTCCTCATCTCATGCATAATTTATTGCAATAGTTTATTTTTTATAAAATATTCCCTAATACCTTTTCTTAGGTTTAATATAGCACAATTTGCAAGTGCCCCTTTACAGACTGTTGTTTTTAACCACTGCCTTAACATTTACTTCTTAGTGCAGCTTTAAAAACTCCAATTTCATTCAGTCCTGATGCTCTGGTGTTCTCTGTGTCATTGTGGTACAGGTCCATGAAACCAGCAGCCTGCTAATGTCTTTGTGCTGAAATATAGTAAAGAAAAGGAAGAAAATGGAGTTAAGCACAAGTAATTATATGAGAAAAATGTGGTCCTTGTTGTTTAAATTAAGCCCTATATAGATTGTGGGATTACATCTGATTTTTTCTTACAAATAGGTTAAACCTGACCAATGTTGTTTTGGGAAAACAACTTACTGCCACTCTAAACCAGCAGAAATATTCATGTTATTTCTAAAGTATTATCAGATCAGTTTCCAACACAAGTAAAATGGCTGTCATCTTTACATAATCAATGTGCACTTGAATGTTTTTTTAAAATACTTGCTTATAAATATTTGCCTAATGACGGGAATTTTAACTTTGTTCTTTATATTGCCATTTCACAGTATAATACTCTGATAGTCAGCTTAGTTGCTGGGACTGCTATGAAGCACCACAGCTTTCTACTAGCACAGACTAGCCCACAGTTTTAAGGAGCAAATTTATATACAGAGCCAGGCTATGTACAAATCAGCAGCAGGTCACACTGTCCACATATTTGCGAAGAGAAAAAAAGAAGGGAGTGGAGGGTGCCTCCTCAGAAGTAGACACAGCATATCAGAAGGTATCAAGAGCACCATTTTGGTACTAGAAGACAACACATGTACACTGGTTACAATGACCAGTATCCCGTGTTACACCAGTAAACCTGATTATCAGCAGAGGCCTCTTCACCATACCTCCAACAAGAAGGAGGATAACGAGTGCAGTATTTATAAAGGGCAAAGCTTGTAAAAATACCTGCTAAATAGCATGACCAGAATGCCCAACACTACCAACCTCCCTCTAATACTACAAAGTAGAAAGAAGCCCACTGAAACCCTCTACAGTCCCTAGTTATGCCTCTCAAACCTGAAAACTCACGTACCAATGCGAGTTTGAATTCCAAAAGAGATGATCCGTGGAAAGAAAGATGAATTTTTTTGGTCAAATCCATTTTTAAAACAAAAATGGTATTTCAGTGGAATAATAACGGACACAACAAACACAATGCAACAAAGAAAACAGAAAAACCACCCCGTCCTTCCCATTCTTTAACTTCCAAACATTTCACAGGAGGTATCTTCCCCAGTTTTTGACAGAACTGACTTGATTCTATGTTGCCTTCTGCTGTTGCCATGCTTCATTTGCTTACTAGATCAAGGCCTACAAAATAAATTTCACAGGGTATTCTATCACGTGTTCTCCTCAAGCAATGAAAAGTGACCTCTAGGGATAAATACTACACACATCAAGATGAAAGGTGAATGTAGTCCCTGCCTCTGGGGGAAAAAAAAAAAACAAAAACAATTTATACTGTTTTAAAATTTGACATTGAGCTCAGTTTTTACTTTCTAAAACTAAGATAATGTACTAATATGATTGCAATACTAATAGATTTAGACTCACACAGAACTATGAGAGCAAATGTTCCCATTTTATAAACTGAAAGAAAAAAGGTAAATAGCCAATCCCATGTACAATTCCATTTCCTTTTATTTATGACTCTCAATATTTGGCTTCAATTTTAGTGAGGCCTATTCAAGTTCAGTTGAAGTCTAGGGCAGGAAAGGCAAGGAGTCAAGCAGATCTTACTAGTCCTATGAGAGATGCAGAAAAATAAAAAACAATATTCCCTCAAGAGATCATCTTAAGGGTAGCTATCACTCCTTATAAGTGCAGATAAGTGTCCAAAATCCCAGCTGCAATCTCTAACTCAAAATTTGCCATTCTGACCCAGCTTGCAAATTACAGCTTCCATCCAACTATACAGCTCTTCACTAGCTATACAAACACCAGAGTGATAAACAGCCTTACGATGAGGAAGCAATAAAAGTCATAAGTTTCAATGCAGCACAAACACACACACAGAAATCCCTGAACTTTTGCTGCCCTATAAGAGCCCAAAATAAGCCTTTTAGGCATTATCCAAGGAGTTATTAATAAATGTACTTAAAGAAATAGACTACATTTCAGCACTATCTTTTACCACCCTCTGGAATTCTGACTTGTTTTATGTAAATGATAATGGTTTCGAGACTAATTCACTAAGAATATATATACATATATATGTTCATATATATATTCTTATATATACAGTAAGAAGTAATGACTAAGAAGTTTAATGAATATAAAAATGACAAAAAAAGACTGAGAGAGTGAAAAGATAAAAGAAATCCAGTATTTTTGACTTTCCATGGAGACTCAGTTGCTATTTGACATAATTCTGCAAGGTAACACCCAACTTCTACTACCTTAAGAGAATCTACTCTCAACTCACAGAAGCTCATAAGAGACTCCTCTTTTTAGCATGGCAAGTAGTATCAATGGAAAGTTATTTTCATTCATTAAAACTATCACCTACACGAGGCACACCCAGCTACCAAGGTCAATGAAAACTAAAGAAAAAGAACTAATGAATTATTTTAAGTCTAGCCTAATCTACTTCAGGAATGATTAAGTGATGACATGATGCCCTCTTCACTTCGTGGCAGGGCTTAAAACAGACAGACCTGCCCGTTTCACTGTTAACTTCAATGCTCCCAGTCTGAATCCACAGTGGTCTGTCAGACACTGTAAGGGAGCAGCAGGACTCGTCACTGTCTGATGTAATAGCTGCCATTTGTTGAGACCTATGGTAGAAAAAACCAAGTTAACAAAAATAAAGCATTCGAGTGTTTTAATCCATCCATTTTACCAAAAAATTGTTTTAAAATAATACCAAAATTCTGGTGAATTTTCATAACAAATTTATTCTGGATAACTTGCTGGCTTCACAGAAAGAGAAGCTTTGATACTAAATGAAAACAGACTTGAGAGCTGTGTAGACACAACAGCCTTGGCCAAGAGAAGGCACTCTCCGGCCCAAGTCAAATCCGCAGCAAGATGCCATGGGGCACACCAATATTCTGCCCTCCAAGCAAACTTACAAATGAAAAGGGAAATGCTAACTCACACTGAATGGTCCTAACAAAAAACTTTTTACTAATCTAACATTAGCCCAGTGTTGGAGAAGTCCTGATCTTCTCAGTCAGTATTCAAAGATAAGGCTAAACCTGTCATCCTTCCCCATACTACATAATAAATGAGCTCAATTACGCTTTTGTGATTTTTTAAGACAGTCTCACTCTTCTCACCCAGGCTAGAGTGCAATGGCTCAATCTCGGCTCACTGCAACCTCCACCTCCCAGGTTCAAGCAATTCTCCTGCCTCAGCTTTCGGAGTAGCTGGGACTAAAGGCGCACACTACCACACCCAGCCAATTTTTTGTATTTTTAGTAGAGATGGAGTTTTCACCATTTTGGCCAGGCTGGTCTTGAATTCCTGACCTCAGGTGATCCACCCACCTCCCAAAGTGCTGGGATTATAGACGTGAGCCCCCACGCCTGGTCTCTTTTGACCCTTTTTTGCAAAATGGCCAAAAACTTCAACCTCTTTCTGCTTTAATCCCAATAACCACACTTGCATACTATGCAGGACCTAAATTTACTGTGTGAGGTAATACCTCATTGAATTAACAGTTATAACAAGAATTTTTATGACACTTAAGCTTTCAAAACAAACTTCAAATACTAAGCATAATTTAAATGAAGGACTGCTATCTTAAGCCTAATTTTTAAATATATTTGCTTGTTTGCTTACTTTCCTAACTATAAATAAAAAACCAATTCACCTATCACATCAATGTAGTGAACTCTGGGATCATTAGTTAGATAACATCCAGTCTCTATAATAATTGCTTTTTTTTAATGCTAAATTAGAAGCAGTAGTATATAATGAAAACTTTATAAAAGACTTTTCTGACCTTGAAAAGATTTTGTATATACCTGCTCTAGAAAAATAATTACTTCTGATTTTTTTTTTTTTTTAAAGATGGGGTTTGACCATGATGGCCAGGCTGGTCTTGAACTCCTGACCTCAGGTGATCCACCCACGTCGGCCTCCCAAAGTGCTAGGATTACAGGCATGAGCCACCGTGCACGGCCAATTACTTCTGAATTTTAACTCAGGGGAAAATAATTTTTTAGGTGAGATTTAATTAATGAGGTATTTATCCTTCTGTTCATGGAAAAACTTAATACACCATTAACTATAACCCAACAGCAATCACACAAGAATAAGGACAGCTGAATGCACTAGAAGTTATCTTTTGAACTTTTCCCTCCATAAGTAAAACTTGTTAGGTTTCAACAATCATTCTAAAGAATCTCCTTTTCAATTTTAAGCAAGGAGTCAAGATGTATCAAAGAATGATCTCATTTTCCCTGTAATTCCTCACCTGCAACCCCCTGAAATACCAAAATATTAGCAAGCCAGTCCCTGGTCCACAGTGCCTGGCTTGTGAGTCTTTTGTGCTAATGTTTAAGATAATCTTCCCCTCAATGCTTTTAGGGTCTCAAGGCTTTCCTTTAGAAATTTACCACTAGTACAGGATATCCATTAGGAAGAGCCAAGGACACCCAGCTGTGATGCAGTAAGTGGAGGGATAGACCAATGAAAAGGTGGCAGTTTCATTGGAAATTACTTATTTTGTCCTTTGAGAGAAAGCTTAAGTGCAACAATGGCAACTATTCTTGGGAAGCAGCAGAACTGTAATGGGGCAAATCAGAACAGGGTAACCCTCAATCTCCCTCTCAGCGTGCACGAAAGTAGAGCTTATGCTCCTAAATAAAGCCCACAATCAAAAACTAAAAACTTAAGAGCACAGACATGTACCTATTATCTCACTGAACACTCAAAATAAATTTTAATACAGTAAAGTATGATGCAACATGAACAGCAGGAAAAGCATCAACAGTATCTCATCTTACAATAGCTCTTCTGGCTTTCTAAACTTAGTGCTATTTTTCTAACCAGCTCTTTTACTAAAGTTTAGACAAACTGCACGTAATTCTTCCCAGCATACCAGGACTCACACCAAGATGTGCCACTCCCAGCCAGATTTCTTGCTAAAAACTAAACTGTTGGGGGAGATGACATATTTGTGATTAAGAGCATCCCAAAAATGAGCCATGGGTAAAATGACTATCCTCTGGAAAATATGGCCACACCACACACAGATCAAGGCCTTGGAATGTGTGGCATTTCCCGCCTAGAAAGAGGAGACAATCTACTCAATCATACAAGCAGCAATAAAAATGAAAATGTTCAAATTATCCTCCACTTTTTCACCATACGGCAAAACATTAAAATAATAAAATGCTACAGTTCCAGGGGAACACGCCATCTATGCAAATCAGCTAGTTTACCTAAAAGCTGACAAGTGTGGCTTTGTAGTTCTAACATCTTTGTAAAGTTCTCCTAATAGGACCTCCATTGCATTGAGCCCCACCAGCTCAGATACTTGTCATGCGTCATGGAAAGGATATGGGATGTGCAGGGCATCTGAGATGGCCATTGGTCATTAGGACGTGTCTGAACGAGAATTGCTCATCATTCATTCACAAGAAGACAATCACTTCTCCCCATGCCAGGCCCTGTGTTTGGCATAAGGGAGAACAGAATGGGGAAGTGAGCACTAGATCACTGGAATTTGTGTGTTAAATGAATGGAGCAAGAGTTGAAATGTGTTAACGCAGGTCTCCTTTAACCACAATCCTCACGACCTTCGAGTCAGTTAACCTCTACAAATGCGTATTAAACTTAATGAGTTCATGCTACTTCCAGAGACTTGTGAATGATCATACTATGATTCTTGAAATTTTCAGGAACAAATAACATTGTTATAACATTTTTCCATTTATACTGAGTACATGTTTCAGAAAGATAGTATCAAAAGCTACCAGAATATGCTGTGCAACACAAAGTGATTGCAGTGATAATAATGATAGCAAGTATGTATACAGCCTCATGCAAGACATTTTTTTGTACTGCGTTAAATATTCTTTTAAATTCTCACAATTACCCTATGAGGAGATACTATTATTCTCCCTATTTCACAGGTGATGGCATTGGAGTAACTTGCCTAAGATTACATAGTTTGTAAGTGGCTGATCCAACTCAGGCTTTGAATCTAGCAAGTCTGGCTCAAGAGCTTGTACTTTGAGCCATGTACCTGAAACATGAAAGGGAATGGTTTTTTGCTCAATAAAATCCTGCTATTAAGCACTGCTGTTGCAAAACTGCTTTTTTTTTTTTCTTTTTTGAGACAGGGTCTCACTCTGTCGCCCATGCTGGAGTACAGTGGCACGATCATGGCTAACAGCAGCCTCAGCCTCCCAAGCTCATGTCATCCTCCCACCTCAGCCTCCCAAGTAGCTGGAACTACAGGCACACGCTACCAAGCCCACCTAATTTTTTCATATTTTTTGTAGAGACAGAGTTTCGACATGTTGCCCAGGCTGGTCTCAAACTCCTGGCTCAAACAATTCTCCTGCCTTGCCTCCCAAAGTGCTGGGATTACAAACATGAGCTAAGGCGCCTGGTCCTAAAAATGTTAATGAATGCTTAAATTCACCTGCATCACTGGCAAATTATACATATACTCCTAAGTATCCATTTCTATCTCTTACACTCCAGTCGATGACACTCACATTATAAAAAATTTTTCCACAGGCAATCAAAAAGATCTATATTTTACCTGACACTCCTAGGCCTTTCCAGTAGCTTTTAAGTGAATCTAAATGAGGGACACTGAGAAGAAAGGGAAGGAAGGAAAGAAGGGAGGGAGGGGAAGAGGGGAGGAAGGAAAAGGAAAGGAAGGAAGAAAGGAAGAGAAAAAGAGAGAAAAGAAAGAAGGACAGAAAGAAAGAAAAAGAAAAGAAAGAAAGAAAGAAAGAGAGAGAAAGAAAAAGAGAGCAAGCCCTTGCTAAAACCTGATATGCATTTTTTTTTTTTAGATGGAGCCTCGCTCTGTCACCCAGGCTGGAGTGCAGTGGCACAATCTTGGCTCACTGCAACCTCTGCCTACTGGGTTCAAGTGATTCTCCTGCCTCAGCCTCCTGAGTAGTTTGGACTACAGGCACCCACCACCACGCCTGGCTAATTTATCTTTTGTATTTTTAGTAGAGATGGGGTTTCACCATATTGGCCAGGCTGGTCTCGAACTCCTGACCTCAGGTGATCCAGCTGCCTCAGTCTCCCAATATGCATTATAATTACAAGGTTTTCATTTGAGAAGAGGCAAAAGTGTGATTATAACAGGCTAACACTTTAGCTATGAAGTATTTGGCTTTTCCTTGTAGATTCTGACAACCAAGATAGAAAAAATTATGAGACGTTTTAATCAAGGTTTCTGGTTACGACTCAGATTTCCAAGGCAGTATAAGGAAATAATTGTCACATTCATATGATACAAGGAAACTTCCATATTTAAATAGTGACTATGTTTTCAACTTCTTTTTAATGATACTTTACAAAAATATCAGAAATGTGAAAAAAAAAAAATTTAGCTGGGTGCAGTGGCTCACACCTACTCAGCACTTTGGGAGGCCAAGGTGGAAGTATCATTTGAGCACAGGAGTTCAAGACCAGCCTGGGTGACATAGTGAGACCCCGTCTCTACAAATAATTTTTTAAAATTAGTCAGATGTGATGGTATGTTCCTGTGGTCCCAGCTATGAGGCTAAGGCAGAAGGATCACCTGAGCCCAGGAGGTCAAGGCTGCAGTGAATCATGATTATACCACTGCAGTCTAGCTTGGGTGAGAATGAGACTCTGTCTCAAAAAAATATATATATACATATATATATATTTAATTCACATTTAAACCAAGTTTGCAATTGGTCTGTTTTTAACATCAAAGCTTTAGGGGCCAGGCACAGTGGCTTATGCCTGTAATACCAGTACTTTGGGAGGCTGAGGCAGGTGGATTACCTGAGGTCAGGAGTTGAGACCAGCCTGACCAATATGATGAAACCCTATCTTCCTGCCTCAGCCTCCGGAGTAGCTGGGACTACAGGCATGAGCCACCATGTTCAGCCCCATAGTTTTTTTTTTTTGTGCCATATTTTAATAATGTGTACTATTTTTTGAAAATTACTGGCTTTTTCCACTTTTTATGTCCATACAGTTAACGGAGAACAAATATGCCTTGATATAAAAGTTCATGTTACTGGAAGGGAACAGTTTTAACCAAAACCAACTAACTACTAGGTAAGTGCAGTCACATTAATTCACCTAAAAATTTGTCAGTTACATTTCTTAAAATGGAGACACTGAGGCCGGGTTCAGGGGCTCACGCCTGTAATCCCAACACTTTGAGAGGCCAAGGCAGGCGGATCATCTGAGGTCGGGAGTTCAAGACCAGCCGGACCAACATGAAGAAACCCTGTCTCTACTAAAAATACAAAATTAGCCAGGCATGGTGGCACATGCCTGTAATCACAGCTACTCGGGAGGCTGTGGCATGAGAATTGCTTGAACCTGGGAGGCGGAGCAGAGATCATGCCATTGCACTCCAGCCTGGGCAGTAAGAGCAAAAGTCTGTCTGAAAAAAAAAAAAATGGAGACACTGGCTGAGCATGGTGACTCATACCTGTAATCCCAGCACTTTGGCGGGGGCCAAGATGAGAAGATCACTTGAGCCCAGGAGTTTGAGACCAGCTTGGGCAACAAAGGGAGACTCTGTCTCTACTAAACATTTTTTAAAAATTAGCTGGGCATGGTGGCACACACCTGTAGTCCCAACTATGGTGGAAGCCAGGGCCTTGAGGCAGGAGAACTACTTGAGCCCAGAAAGTCTAGGTTGTGATCTCACCATTGTATTCCAGAGTGCAAACTTGTCTCAAAAATAAAGAAAAATGGGGGCACCGATTGGCATTGTAAGCAACAGTTAGTTCCTTGTATAGGACTGCAGGTTGATCAGGAAGGAATCCTGGAAGTGGGGCAGTGCCAGCAGCATATTCCAGCCACACCACTGACCAAGAAAAACACTCCTGTAACTTAATTTCCAACACCTCCTAGAAAGTGACATCCCAAACTTAAAAGATTTCTATCAAAACCAAATTACAGATGGAAGGTGATGGTTGAACAACATTGTGAATGTATTTAATGCCATAGAACTGTATAATTAAAAATGATTAAGATGATAAATTTTACATCTATTTAACCACAATTTTTAAGTACTACACACAAAAAAATCACAGTGCTCTGTTAATAACAAGGAGAAAATGATTTCCACGCAATGCTACAAGAAATAGGAAAAAAAAAAAAACCTGTTTGGATCTCTATATGTTAGGTCTCTAACTTGAGTAAAGATAAGACAGAGTTGTTTCTGTTATGTTAGTGTCAATTATCCATAGTAAAGACATCAAAATACCCTGGAAAACTAAAAATATGCATATCAGCTATATCACTGTGACTTTAAACTTCCTATTCCTTCATTCAAAATAGCACAACAAAGCATATTATTAGCTAATGCTTTCATTTTTTAATCCTGTTCATTTGTTAAATGAAGGACACAGTAAATCTGCACAAATTGTATATTTGGGTATTAAGGTCCTATTAACTAACTCAGATCCAAGTAAAACTAACACACCCTCGATGTTTTATTTTCTCCTGGAAATTGACATAGCATCAGCCTCTTGTTGTATATCTGAATTCCGTTATATCCGGCATGTTTTGTTTTTTGGGGTTTTTTTTTTTTTTTTTTTTTTTTAAGACGGAGTCTTGCTGTCACCCAGATGGGACTGCTGTGGTGAGATCTCAGCTCACTGCAACCTCTGCCTCCCGGGTTCAAGCGATTCTCCTGCCTCAGCCTCCTGAGTAGCTGGGATTACAGGGGTATCCCACCACGCCCAGCTAATTGTTGTGTTTTTAGTAGAGACAAGGTTAGTAGAGACGGGTTTTCACCACATTGGCCAGGCTGGTCTCAAACTCCTGACCTCAGGCAATCCACCTGCCTCAGCCTCCCAAAGTGCTGGGATTACAGGAGTGAGCCACCATGCCCGGCCATATCCAGCAGTTTTTAAGAGATTGTTTTAAAAGCTGTAATATTAGAACAATACCAAACTGAAAACTAAATTTGCCCCAACTTAGGAATTGGGTCTTCATTCTCTCTGGAAAATTCCCTATTGGAGGCCATCACTAGGCACAAATTCCTGAATCAAAACATTAATTTTTCTAGACATTTATTCATCTCTTCAGCTGTACTAATAAAAGTGAAAGCATGCAGCACAGACCGTAGAAAATTCACAACTTAAAAGGGAAAACCTAATTTTAGATACAAATTATAGACAAGGTATTTCCGATTCCCAATTCAGTTATTCTATAGACTTGTGACCTTTCCTTTAAAATAACCAATTTTTAGAAAAGTACAACCTGCTTAAATAGGAGTGTAACTCAATATTTTGCAATTTAGATACTCAGCCTCACTAATGAAGGTATATTCATTTAGTTGATTTTAGTATCAGTTCCCTGTCCTTTGCCTACAGTCTGTTTTCACATCAAAATTCCTGCCTATTCAACTTAGTACTAATCTACAATTACTACTTACAGATTTTTTCTCCATCAAAACTGTCTAGGCACACACCATCAAGTCACGCAAAAAGGCTTCAGACTAGTGAATCCCAGTTTCCCTATATCACTGATGTATAGGGTTTTTTCAGAGACAGGGTCTCACTCCTGCCCAGACTGGAGTGGAGTGGTGTGATCACAGCTCACTGCAGTCTACTACTCCTGAGCTCAAGCGATTTTAGCCTACCAAGTAGATAGGATACAAGCAAGTAGCTGGGGCTCTGTGTGCCACCATGCCCAGCTAAATTTTTATTTTTCTGCAGAGATGGAGTGGGGAATGGGGGGTCTATGCTGCCCAGGCTGGTCTCAAACTCCTGGCCTCAAGTGATCATCCCACCTTGGCCTCCTAAACTTCTAGGAATATGGGAGTGAGCCACCGCACCTGGCCTCTCATTGTTAATTATTTGATCTTTGGTTCCACATCTGAATAGATGTTCCTTCCAAATGATTAGTCAGCTTCCTGGTCTATAAATTCTAGAAAGTAAAAAGGAGAAAATACTCTGATGCTTTACATTTTTGAGAATTTCTAGAAATACAGTCTTAGCTTTTACAACTCTTCACTTGGTTTCTCCCCTTGCCAATCTTTTGTTTTAGCCACAACTCTTACTTATGCCACAGATTTGGTCTAAGCCGGTTTATTCCCACTGCAAGGGGAAAAAATACCCACTTCCGTTATCTCCGTATCAAGAATAAGTGCCTTCTTTTGTCATTTCAAAGAGAAATATAAAGTGGCTACAACTACCCAATTCAACTCTATCTCCACCTGCAGTAGACACTGGACAAATTTACTTAAGACATTTCCATTTGAATAAAAGTTTTTAATATATAGCTATTGGATTAGTGTTTAGAATACACATTTAAGATTATAGAGATTCTTTAAAACTTGCTTCCCTACTGAAACTACAAATGAAATATGCCAGATTGCCAGTTTAAAATGAAGGGGTCATTTGGCATCATATCATTTGTGATATGCTCAACCTTTGCCTCAAAGGTGTGTTCTACAAAACTATTATTTTTATAGTCAACAGTCATGATTTTTTATTTTCTTCTCTTTTCCTATGGCTTCTGAAACAAATTAAATTTGGTTTATGCCACAAGAGCACATTTACCAAGCACTTGACCATATTAGTAATGTACACTTCAAAAGATAAAACTCACCCAGATCAGGACAAAGCCTTGGAATTACATATTTTGGTGACTTTTAAGACTTTCTGAAATTTAGATTTCAAACTTTTAAAAACACCTGAATGAACAAGTTCATTAATCTGAAACAAATACTTAGAAAATATTTTAGGATAGTTCCTTATAACTTCTTAACCACACTGAATTTCAATCAAATAATTTTTTAAGTATAGTTGTTTCTGTTTGCAGGAAAGAATATGTTCTACTCAAGTGAAACATCTATTTTTAAATTGTGTGTTTATTATAATCAAAAAGCATTGACTGAGTTCCCCAGAAGAAATTCTACTTGCTTTTGCAGAAATTCGTAATCAGTCCATAACCTTAAGAAAGCTGACAAGACTACTGATTTTCAATCTCCATTAATCTTTTCATTATGAGTTCATAGTAACTAAGATATTTAAACTGGATTTAGAAATCCACAAAAACTGCTAAGTCTTAAATTTCTAAGTTTTGAAATTAACTGTCCGAAAGTTGTTAGACACAAAAAGTATGAAAGCAACTTTAAAAATCTTGAGATAAAGTTGCCTCCACAGCCAATCAGATATATTTCTTACTAATAATACAAAGCTAAAACTGTAAAATAATAAATCAAATCTTAGGGACAGATGGACCATGTAGAAAAATAGTAAGCTACATTACTAGCCCCAAAAGCAGTGATACATGAGGCAGAAAACCAAACAGAAGACACCACTTGTAATTACCCAAATGTAAAAAAAGGAAGCATGTGATGAAATATTAAGGCTAAAAATTAAAATTCACACATTTATGAGAAATTGGCAGGAAGAGGATATCAAACCTAGAAGCATTATCAAACCTCTATACTACAAAATCTTATTCTGAGAATATACTGATTCATCTCTCATTATTTGAAGTTTTCTCATCTCAGATAATATATCCCGATAGGGCAAATAGCAAAATAAAAGTTTGATTTTTCATCTCTTCTAAACACTCTTACAAAGAATAATTTTCTACCATCTTCAAATTTTTCAAAGCTTTTTGAGAAACACACACGAATAATTTGGATTTAGTTGATTTTATTTACAGCTTTTTTGTTTTTGTTTTTTACATTTCAGAGCATTACACAATTACATTTTCTCATTTTCTGACCTGCAAACAGATACCTTAAACGGAAATTATTTTTTTTAATTATCAAATTAGGTTACATCCAAAAGGCAACAATTACACATATGACAATTAATTCACAAAGTGTAATTTTACTGGGACATATCCTAAGAATTTAGGAACAGCCAGTCAGGAGAAATCTGACCAAATTTAGCAATCAACTATTTACATATCCAAAATCAAACCTATCTACACTCCCAAACCAGAAGCTTGAAAGTACTGATTAAATCCCCACTGGACAAAAGAGAGTGATGACTAAAACCTGTCTAGTCTTGACAGTTTTAATCCCAAATACTGGGCTATTTCCCCAGTCTGTAACTGAACAGCAAGCATCTGTTTGTCAAACACCTAACCATCTAACTTTTACACTGTTATGTGCATAGAAAGGCTAAGTGTTCATTATTTAAAAAACAAGTAGTCATTAAATATCCACACTATTCCCCCAGCTCACCAAGGCCTTACTGCAATCCCAAATATGCAACCTGTGTCACATAGTGACAGGCTATATTTCATATATATATATGTATATATACAGTATTAGGTACAAATGGCAATTAACAGTCCCTACAAAAATTCAGTTCAGTTGAGGCTATGGCTTCTATGCCTTGGGATGGTTTTGGACTTCAAAACTGAAAAATACTGCTAAAATCTCAACACAAAATTTGATTATATGTTCAGTTTAAGCTTCTCAGTCTAAAAATGGCTATAAGGTTAAGTATTAAAAAGCCAGCCAACTGAGTGCAACTTCTCTCTCCAATCTGGCCAAGCTATTTTGTAGAAATTATTCCTAACTAGACTAGAAAATCTGTGGTGACTTCCAATGGTCTTGCCTACCTTACTGTCCATGTTCAGGTTTCAAACTGTGTCAACAAAGCCCGTACTTCAGGGGTCAGCTGCTTGGCAGCCTTAGCTGCCTCTGTGATAGCCTTGCGATACAGGCCCTTTCTCTTCTTATTAAAGCGTGACTGGAAGTTTTCTAAAAAGGGGGAGAGTTGTGAAAGAGCAAGGAAAGATGTTGTTGGAGACCCAAACCATGAAATACGGGCCTCCTGTCGGACTAAAAGGCCGTTATCTTTCCGGCTCACAGTTATAGTAAGAATACGGGCTGGCCACCAAGGGAAGCCATATATCTTGGCCCAAACAATGTCCCCTACACATATGGTCCTGCCATCTGGTGTGACACATTTAGAGACGTTTTTGGAAAAGATTTTCATTTTCAAGGAATTACTGAGCTTTTTCTCTTCCTTTGAAGAGGAGGAAGTGGAGGAGGTGGAAGGTGCATGCATACTGCCTGGAGGAAACTCAAAGCTTTCAGAAGAACTACACTCAGAGTTGGAAGATTTCAAATCATCTGTGCTATCAATGCTACACACTGAAGCACTGGAAGAGTCAGATTTCTTTTGATTTAGGGTCATGTAAACAGAGATATTGCTTTTGCTGCCCTTTTTGCCCAATGTCTGTGGTTCATTCTGCTCACCAGGCACATGCACTTCATTTGTGTCCTGAACCTCACTGCTGGCCTCTTCAGGGCCTTTTGAGGGACTCTGATTTTCTGAAGGGGCCTCACCTGCTGAGCGGGTAGAGGTGCAGCGAGACTGGGGCTTGGGTGCCATCTTGCCACTCCGCATTTTCTCAAGTCCTGTCTTCAGAGAAGAATCATTTTCTTCATTCCTGTACCTCTGTGGTTTTAAACGAACCCGGGGTGGAAGGGAACCTGAGCTAGGATTCTGATATCGACGTGTGAAATGGACTTTTGAATGTGCATTTTTGGAAGCAGAGGTTTCATTTTGCTTCTTCTGTGCCTTTTCTTTGGCAATTTTTAACACTTCCCGAGCTTTCGCATGATCCATGTTCTTACTCTGGAGAACTTTTTTAGTACTTAACTGAGCTTTTGATGTATTTGCCTGAGCAGAAACTTTTACTACTCTGCCTCTGCTGTGAGCAATATTTGAAACCTTAACCACAGCATTTCTTTTCTGACTTTCATTTTGGTTTTTCCCATCCACTTTATGGTCAGTTTTCAGTTTTTTATTCACAGTAGTTACACTTTCATTTCTCCGTTTTTTATCTTCATATTTAGAAGAGTCACTTGCACTACTACCTTTTCTAATTTCCTTTTTTTCAGCAACAACACTGTTTTTACATTTATCACACAGAACTTGCCTGGGTCGTAATTTAATAGCATTCATTATTGAAGTGGGTTCTTCCCTGTACATTTTTCGTTTAGGTCGCTTAATTTTCCGAGGAGGTGGCTGAGGTATTGATTGGTTATATGTGTCCCTGATAAACAAAGGGGGAGGATAAGGTGCTCCTTCATGGAAGAGAGGTGGTGGTTTGGAAGTCCACAGGCTTTCAGCCAAGCTCAGCTCTGGAGGCGGGACAGGAGAAGGGTCATCGGGAACAGCACCATTTGCTTCACACTTGACTTCTGTCCCTTCTTGGAATGTATTACTTTGGAGCTGCATGGCTTCTGGTTTATCCTTATATTCCCTTTTGGGAAATACTGTCACAGGGATACCATGGGGCCCAAACCTTTGAAAGAAATAAAAGAAAAAAAGAAGATATTAAGTCAACATCTATAATTCAATATCTTAAACATAAACACCTGATGCTTATTTATATAACCGTTCCTGAAAACTATTTCATATTAAAAAACAAAAACACAAAAATCTACTATCTCTTCGCCCAAAAGTCCAAAGACCTTCATTTCTTTAGGCCCTACATTTTTGGTAAAAACAAACAGCTGCCCTAAGCAATGCCAGAATAGTTGACTTTACTTGAAGTAGATCTTTCCAGTCTTGAATCAGAAAGAATATTTTCTCAGATAGCTTTATGTTAAGCATCACGTATATTACACTCACTGAACCATATACAACATTTTCAGTAAATGCATCTACAAATTTGTGACACATACACGTATTTCTTCCTCTGGTTAAAATAGCTTTCAAAACCTCCACAAAGCAAATTCTGCCTTAACTATCCAAAACTACTTAATGAGTAAAATCCCATTTCAACTTTATTGGTTAATCACTGAAGATTCAAAGAAAGTTGCTCTTTTACTCCTGCATCCTAACTCTTTAGTTCCCTATTCTGTCTCTCAAAACACAAAAATATCAAGAACTCAGATACTCAAACTACCTCCAAAGCAAATAGTTATAGATCTGTGGCTTTATAACTTTTTAAATCATCTCACATTAAGAAATACATTCGCAGCCGGGCACGGTGGCTCACACCTGTAATCATAGCACTTTGGGAGGCCAAGAAGGGTAGATCACGAGGTCAGGAGTTCAAGACCAGCCTGGCCAACATGGTGAAACCCTGTCTCTACTAAAAATACAAAAATTAGCCGGGCATGGTGGCGGGCACCTGTAATCCCAGCTACTCAGGAGACTGAGGCAGAGAACTGCTTGAACTCAGGAGGTGGAGGTTGCAGTGGGCCAAGATTGCACCACTGCACTCCAGCCTGGGTGACAGAGTAAGACTCCGTCTCAGAAAAAAAAAAAAAGAAATATATTTGCGTTACAATCCAATAAAAACATTTATGAATGTATACATGCATGTATATATATATATACATATAAATACATAAACTTAAGCAAAAGTTTCACCAAATACTTAACCGGGTATTTTGTGAGACATACTTTCTTTTCTACTCTGGTCTACTTCATTTGTTTTAAGGGAAGTCAGACCCATTAAACTTATTTGAAAACTCCATTACAGGTCCCGACCCTGTTTGCAAACCACAGTACCTAATACGAATCTTTAAAATCCTCAGTTTCTAATAGCCTTATTTCATAGAGTTAGAAATAACAGTGTTTGGCATGCCTGGACTGAATATCAAGAACCTGATCCTTAAAATAAACCTGCTATACTAAGTTTTCTTCACATAAAATCAAATCACACTACCAAATAATTTCAGCATATATGTTAGCATGCTGACCGTATGCACTATTTGATTCCAACAGTATTTAACACCAATACAACTGTAATGCCAATCCTGTAAGGCAAAGGTGCTTCAATCTAAACCCAAGGATTAGCTTCAAGTAGTCAGTCACATGGAACCTACAAAACTAGATGCCAATGTTTTATATATGTTTTTCTACATAAGAAATCTTCAGTGATCAGATTCTCTGAAATATTTTTTTAAAGACAGGATCTCACTCTGTCTTCCAGGCTGCAGTGCAGTGGTACCATCACAGCGCACTGCAGCCTCGACCTCCTGGGCTCAAGTAATCCACCCATCTCAACCTCCCAAGTGGCCAGGACCACAGACACATGTCAACATGCCTGGTTAATTTTAGTATTTTTTTGTAGAGACAGGGTTTCACCATGTTGTCCAGGCTGGTTTTGAATGCCTGAGCTCATGCAATCTGCCTGCCTCAGCCTCCCAAAGTGCTGGGATTACAGGTGTCAGCCACACTGTGCGTGGTGAGAAATGTTCTTATGCTCCCAAAAGGGTTCAGAATATCTTTACTAGGAATAAATCTTGATATTAGGTACTAACAGCTGCAGACAAACCTAAACGTGGGCAGGATTTACAGAGAGCCAGCATACACCAGGTATTATTCTAGCACCTGAATACTTTTTTCTCAACGTCTTTGTTAGCTTGGCTACCATAAACAACTTAGAGCAAATACTTATAAAACATAAAAAGGAAAGGCTTTTTTACCTACGGTAGGACAAGATTAGGTCTTGGCTAGTTCAAAAAGGAAACGTACCCTCCTATCATACCAGACTACACAGAAAGTTGCTTTCTCCATTCTAGCTTCTGGTAACCAAGTGTTTGCTTCCTGACTACTTAATTCAAAGTAACTTTAAGCATTTAACCTTTTCTTACAATACACAGGTTCTCATTAACGACTTTTTCAAAAGATGACAGGAAAAAAGAGGTGTGTCTTGTGTTTTAATGCAGAACCAATATAAACAATGTGACTTATTTAATGTGATACCACTATTTGCATTAACAATAAAATTTTCTAACTCATAAGACGGCATCATTTTGCCCCCATCGCACGTTCACATGTTTCAAGAGCTAAATGAAAAGAAGTACCCTTCCTTTTATTGATGTATACATTTTTTTTACAGAGTATCATTCTGTCACCCAGGCTGGAGTACAGTGGTGCGATCATGGCTTACTGCAGCATCAACCTCCTGAACTCAAGCAATCCTCTCACCTCAGCCTCCCAAGTAGCTGGGACTAACAGGCACCCTGTCACCATGCCAGGCTCCCTTCCTTTTATTAGAACTAAACCATACTTAAGTTTGAGGTGAAGTTTCACAGCTGTCTTTTATCAACTGTTTATATCCTCTTTTCTTGGCTAAAATTTACTTTAATTTGCTTCATTTAAGTAATTTACTCTTAATTTCAAACTAATAACTTAGAACCTGATGCAGTGTCTCACATCTGTAATCCTAACACTTTAGGACGCTGAGGTGGGCAAAATGCTTGAAGCTCAGGAGTTCAAGACCAGCCTGGACAACATAGGAAGACTCAGTGTGTCTACAAATAGGAAAATTAGCCTGGTGTGGTGGTATGCACCTGAGATCCCAGCTACTTAGGAGACTGAGGTGGGAGGATTGCTTGAGCCTGGGAGGTCAAGGCTTCAGTGAGCCATGTTCATGCTATTGCACTCCAGCCTGGGCAAGAGAGTGAAACTCTGTCTTGAAAAAAAAAAAAAAAGCCAGGCACAGTGGCTCCCCCTATAATGCCAACACTTTTGGAGGCCGAAGGATCACCTGAGGTCAGGAGTTCGAGACTAGCCTGGCCAACATGGCGAAATCCCGTCTCTACTAAAAACACAAAAATTAGCCGGGCATGGTGGTGGACGCCTGTAGTCCCAGCTACGCAGAAGGATGAAGTAGGAAAATCACTTGAACCTAGGAGGCAGACATTGCAGTGAGCCACTATCGCACCACTGCACTCTAGCCTGGGTGACAGAGCGAGACTCTGTCTCAAAAGAACAAAAAGTCAAATACAAAAACAAAAAACACCTAATATTTACTAGAGGTTTTTTTGAGGTTTTTGTTTTTTTGAGACAGACTGTCACTGTCGCCCAGGCTGGAGGGCAGTGGCGCAATCTTGGCTCACTGCAACCTCCACCTCCTGGGTTCAAGCTATTCTCATGCCTCAGCCACCTGAGTAGCTAGGATTACAGGCACGTACCATCACACCCAGCTAATTTTTATATTTTTAGTAGATAGGGTTTCACCATGTTGCCCAGGCTGGTCTCAAACTCCTGGCCTCAAGTGATCCACTCACCTCAGCCTCCAGAAGTGCTAGAATTATAGGTGTGAGCCACTGCACCCAGTCAAATTTGCTACAGTTTAGGCTCCTTCCCATAGCTTTAATTTTTACTCTCAGTGCAAGTATGGCCCAGCCAATTACTTTACAGCTGTTTATATCAAGTAATGGTATCTGATATGTTTATCTTTATGAAGTTCAGTAAGAATGTTAATATTTTGCAACTGGATTTTTATTCTTTGCTGTTCCCTCATAAGCATACAAAATACCCAAGCGTTAAATGCTTTTAATAACATAGAGAAGAAACACCTAATTGTGTAATGATGAGTGAAAACTACAAAAAGAAAAAGGGCAGGGAAGGGGTAATAAAACTGCTAACTGTGTCGGTAGTAAATGACTGGCAAAGCAGAAAAATATTTCTAATAATGAAACACCCTCAAAGGACTAACAGGATAGATCACTTTAAGAAGAAACAAGGATCACATGTCCTCACTTCATCTCAGTAATGATGCTGTCACCCTTACACAGATAATAACTAGGGCAATATTAACAAACTAAGGATGAAGACATTAATTCTGAAATCAATTTCAGGGGTCACACTATGATTAAAATAAAATCAGAGTATAAAAAGAGTAGAAGTAAATATCTGTAACTGCAATGAATCTGTTTCATACATGTATATAAGGATATATGGATCCAGATGTAAAATAGATTTCTAACTATGCAAAAATGTTTGAAAGCCACTAACCTATGAAACTATAATCTTAAAAAGAATATAAAGTAGAAACAAAACTATAGTCCCTTAGAAACCCTAATTTCTCACAGCCTGACCCAACATGGTGAAACCCCGTCTCTACTAAAAATACAAAAATTAGCCGGGTGAGGTGGCACATGCCTATAATCCCAGCTACCCAGGAGGCTGAGGCAGGAGAATTGCTTAAACCTGGGAGGCAGAGGTTGCAGTAAGCAGAGATCACACCACCACACTCCAGCCTGGGCAACAGAGCGAGACTCCGTCTCAAAAAGAAGAAAAAAAAACCCTGATTTCTCAAGTACAGTCTGTGAAAAAATACATCACAACTCCATGGAGTGTTTGCAGTGGAAATTCCTAAGCCCTGCCCAAAATATAAATCATAAAACTTTCCTACAGTGGAACTGGAATCTGGTATTTTAGCAAGTACCTTTGCTTTAGCTTATTTATGTCTCATGTGAATGCTCACCAAGATTTTAATGAACAAGTGTTTAGCTGAAAGGCTGACTGGTATCCCTTGCTTTAAAATTTCCAAAAGAACTTTCTACAAATACTCCCAAGAGTAGTAAGATGCCCCTACCCTACCTTTGTGCAGCATAAAGACGTGTTAACGTATTAGTAACTCATTCTAACCATTACCCAAAGATTGTCAAGTAAAACTATTCAGGTATTATAGCTTAATTTAAAATGTTGCAACTTTCTGTAAATCTGTAATTATTTGAAAATAAAACTTTCTATGAATCTATAATTCTATTCAAAGTTCTTTATTTCTTTTAAATTTAAGAGATGCAGTCTCCCTACATTACTCCTGAGCTCAAGCAATCGGCCCACCTTCCACAGTGGTGGGATTAGAGGTGTTAGTCACCACAGTCGGCCTCAAAATTCTTTTAAAATGACTCTCTCAATAATTTAGGAGTAATAAATGCCAATTTTTTTTTCTGGTGGGGAGGACAGAGTCTCACTGTGTCGCCCAGGCTAGAGCATAGTGGCCTGATCTCAGCTCACGGCAACCTCCACCTCCCAGGTTCAAGATTTTCAGCCCTCGGCCTCCCAAGTGGGTGTGTGCCACCACGCCCAGCTAATTTTTGTATTTTTTGGTGGAGATGGGGTTTCTCCATGTTAGCCAGGCTGGTCTCGAACGCTTGGCCTCAACTGATATACCCTCCTTGGCCTCCCAAAGTACTGGGATTACAGCTGTCAGCCACTGCACCCAGTGACACAAAGTAACTATTAAACCCTAGTGTTCTTCCGTCTTATAATTTCTTCCCACTGCCAAAATTTTAAGACGGAAGAACACTAGGGTTTAATAGTTACTTTGTGTCGCCGGGTGCAGTGGCTCACGGCTGTAATCCCAACAGTTTCGGAGGTCGGGGTGGGTGGATCACCCGAGGTCAGGAGTTCAATATCAGCCTAACCAACAAAGAGAAATCCCATCTCTATTAAAAATACAAAATTAGCTGGGTGTGGTGGCACATACCTAAAACACCAGCTGTCCGGGAGGCTGAGGCAGGAGAATGGCTTCATCCCAGAAGGCGGAGGTTAAGGTGAGCCAAGATAGAGCCATTGCTCTCCAGCCTGGGAGACAAGAGTGAAATTCCATCTCAAAAAAAAAAAAAAAAAAAAAATACCCAGGCCAGGCATAGTGATTCATGCCTATAATCCCAGCACTTTGGGAGGCGAGGCAGGAGGACTGCTTGAGTCCAGGAGTTTGAGACCAGCCTGGCCAACAGCCAACATACTAAGACACTGTCTCCATGAAAAATTAAAAAAAAAAATGTGGCCAGGCATGGAGGCTCATACCTATAATCCGAGCACTGTGGGAGAGAGGCTGAGGCAGGCAGATCACCTGAGGTCAAGAGTTCAAAACTAGATCAGCTAACATAGCAAAACCCCATCATCTCTACTAAAAATGCAAAAATTAGCCAGGCATGGTGGCACACACCTATAGTCCCAGCTACTTGGGAGGCTGAGGCAGGAGAACCGCTTGAGCCCGGGAGATGGAGGCTGCAGTAAGTCAAAATATCACACCACTGCACTACAGCCTGGGTGACAAGTGAGACTTTCTCTCAAAAATAAGTTAATTTAAAAATAAAAATAAATAAATAAAAATTAGCTAGGTGTGATGGTGGATGCCTGTAATCACAGCTACTTGGGAGACTGAGGTGGGAGGACTGCTTGAGCAGTGACTGCACCACTGCACTCTAGCCTGGGTGACAGAGACCCTGTCTCAAAAACAAAACAAAAACAGGCCAGGAGCAGGAGTGGTGGCCGATGCCTATAATCCCTGCACTTTGGGAGGCCAAGACAGGAGGATAACTTCAGGCCAGGAGTTCAAGACCAGCCTCGTCAACATAGCTAGATGGTGTCTCTACAGAAAAAGGAAAAAGAAAACACTAATAATACCCAGATTCACTTTATTTTAAGCCAATATTTTTAGAAACTACCTTGCCTTACAAACAGCAGCAGATTAAATCACAGAAGAGGTAAAACTAAAGCAAGCTTATTTTATCTCTATTTCATCTCTTTTTTTTTTTTTTTTTTTTTTTTTGAGACGGAGTCTCGCTCTATCGCCAGGCTGGAGTGCTGTGACGCGATCCTGGCTCACTGCAACTTCCGTTTTTCTGGTTTCAAGCAATTCTCCTGCCTCAGCCTCCCGAGTAGCTGGGACTACAGGCACCACCTACTCCTAGTCCGAGTAGCTGGGACTACAGGCATCACCACGTCCGGCTAATTTTTTGTACTTTAGTAGAGATGGGGTTTCACCATGTTGGCCAGGATGGTCTCGTTGTGAGATTTGTTACGATGTCAAAGTTTAACTGAGAAAAAAATGAAATAGCTAAGTGCAATAGAAAATTTTACCACAATAAATTAAAAATGGAATTATCATCATACAATCCAGCAATCCCACTTCTGGGTACACATCCAAAAGAACTGAAAGTAGGATCTCAAAGAGATACTAGCCAAAAGGTAGAAGGTGGAAGCAACCCAAGTGTCCACTGACACACGAAATGACAAACAAACTGTGAGCTAGACAGATAGAGACATACATAGCAAAAAAAAAAAATTGGCCAGGCATGGCTCACAACTGTAATCCCAGCACTTTGGGAGGCAGAGGCAGGCGGATCACCTGAGGTCAGGAGCTCGAGACCAGACCAGCTAACATAGCAAAACCCCATCTCCACTAAAAATTCAGAATTAGCCAGGCATGGTGGTGCATACCTGTAGTCCCAGCTACTTGGGAGGCTAAGGTAGGAGAACAGCTTGAGACTGGTTAATATTTTCAAGCCTTAAAAAGGCTGAAATATAGGCCAGGCATGGTGGCTCATACCTGTAATCCCAGCATTCTGGGAGGCTGAAGCAGGCAGACTGCTTGAGGCCAGGAGTTCAAGACCAGCCTGGCCAACATGGTGAAACCCTATCTCTACTAAAAATAGAAAACTTAGCAGGACACAGAAGTGTGCACCTGTAATCCCAGCTACTTGGGAAACTGAGACACAAAAATCATGTGAACCCAGGAGGCAGAGGTTGCAGTGAAAAGACAACATGCCACTGCACTCCAGCCTTGTTGACACTGTGTCAAAAAAAAAAAAAGGGAAATCACGACACATGCTATAACATGAATGAGCCCTGAGGACATTAAGTAAAATAAGCCTGTCATAAAAAGATATCGTACGAATTCACTTACAAGAAAGGTATCTAAAGTAGTCAAATTCACAGAAGCAGAAAGCAAAATGGTTGATAGCAGGTAGAGGAGAAATGGGAAGTTGTTGTTTAATAACTACTGAATTTTAGTTTTGCCAGATAAAAAACTTCTGGAGATCTGTTTCACAACAATGTGAATGTACTTAACACTATTTTGAACTGTACGCTTAATGGTTAAAAATATTGTTTTTTTTTTTATAATTTCAAAAAACTCTTAAAATGTATTATCCAAGGCAGACATGCCCACAAAGCCAAGTTCGAGGCCAGTTTGGGCAACACATAAAGAACCAAGTCTTAATAAACAAAATGCAGCTGGGCGCGGTGGCTCACGCCTGTAATCCCAACAATTTGAGAGGCCGAGGTGGGTGGATCACCTGAGGTCAGGAGTTTGAGACCAGCCTAGCCAACATGATGAAACTCTGTCTCTACTAAAAATACAAAAAATTAGCCAGGCATGGTGGCAGATGCCTGTAATCCTAGCTACTCCGGAGGCCGAGGCAGGAGTATCACTTGAACTTAGGAGGGGGAGGTTGCAGTGAGCTGAGATTGTGCCACTGCACTCCGGCCTGGGCAACAAGGTGAGACTCCACCTCAAAAATAAATAAATAAATAAATAAAAGCAGCCAGGAACGGTAGCTCAAGCCTAAAATACTAGCTACTCAAGAGGCTGATCACCTAAGGCCAGGAGTTCAAGACTAACTAACACAGCGAGACTTGATCTCATAATTAAATAAAAAATGAAAATATGAAAAAAATAAATGTATATCCAGCTAAATACAGAGGGGAGCGTTTTACGAGAAGCAGTACATTGATAGTTAAAGAATTACTAGTGCTGCCAGGCATGGTGGCTCACACCTGTAATCTCAGCACTTTGGGAGGCCAAGGCGGGCTGATCACAAGGTCAGGAGTTCGAGACCAGGCTAACCAACATGGTAAAACCCTGTCTCTACTAAAAATACAAAAATTACTCAGGCACGGTGGCACATGCCTGTAATCCCAACTAGTTGGAGGCTGAGGCAGGAGAATCACTTAAACCAGGGAGGCAGAAGTTGCAGTGAGCTGAGATCGTGCCATTGCACTACAGCCTGGGTGACGGAGGGAGACTCTGTCTCAAAAAGAAAGAAAGAAAAAAGAATTATTAGTGCAAGGGAAACAGTAATTACATAGCAGGGAAACAGTACTTACATAACAGAGAAACAGGACAACACCCTAACCTCAGGGAGAATCAAAGTACACATTGCCAATGAGGGCACATGGCTATCATGGGCCTGCAGAGGCAGTGTTCCAAGATCACAACATTGCCTGCATAACCTAAACCTCTCAGGAGTAAATATCAAGCAAATCCAAATTGAGGAACAGTCCTTATTATATAATTGCTATATAATTATATTGCAAGTAAATACATAATCATTTACTGGAGGGGAAAAAACACTTTGAAGGAAATTTTTATTGGAAAAATTGAAATAACGAAACATGAGATACAAAGTAAAGTACTCTATTAATGTTTCTTTAATTTGAAAACTATATTGTGGCTATAGTTTTCCTCTGATCTTAGAAAAGAAATGCTCAAGCATTAAGTCTTCAACTCAGTCTCAAACAGTTCAGGAAAAAAAATTATATAGAGAATGATAAATTAAATACAGCAAAATGTTAAAAACCAGTGACTCTAAAGAGTTTACAAGAATTCTCTGTTTTAAATTATCTAAAAATAAGAAGCTAAAAAAATGGTGTTTTTTAAAAGCAAGAATTCAGTTTACTTCAGTTCCACCAATACTTCTAAGCAAAGAAAGCACACGAAAAAGAAAATTTGTACCACTTAAGTGTAAATGTCAGCAAATTCACCTCAATTACCACTAAGCATCAATGTATATGAAACATAGTGAGACCCCTACCTCTTAAAAATAAATGAATTTTTTAAAAAACAACTATGCTAACTGGTCTGATAGTATAAAACAGTCTCAGCCCTAGGACACAGCTTCAGTAGGTGAGACCAGAATGTACCAGTCAATGCTAAATGAGGTTACAGTCTTCAGTAGGAAAGAAATCACTGTTGGATTAGTGATCAGGAAATGGGCTTTGCAGGGAATGGGACCTTGAAGGGCTCAACTAGATTAAGTGAAGAGCAAAACAAGGAGTGGTAAATGGTGAAGACTAGTTATCCATTCTGAATATTATTAAGGATTCAGAGGCTTAAATAAGCAATAAAATAAAGGGGATCCATCTGGCAGAAAAAGAGGAGGCCATGTTAGTGAGTGTGCCTGAGTGGAAAGGGTTGCCAGTCTAACTGTGTGACAGATGGAGAATAACCAGTCTCTTAATAAGGAGGCTGGCCAGCAGCAGTAGCTCTTGCCTGTAATCTCAGCACTTTGGGAGGCCAAGGTGGGTGGATCACTTGAGACCTGGTGTTCAAGACCAAACTGGCCAACGTGGTGAAACCCTGTCTCTGCTAAAAATACAAAAACGGCGGGTCACAGTGGCTCATGCCTATAATCCCAGCTACTCAGGAGGATGAGGCAGGAGAATCGCTTGAACCCAAGAGGTGAAGATTGCAGTGAGCCGTGATTGCGCCACTGCACTCTAGCCTGGGTGACGAGCGATACTTCGTCTCAGAAAAATAAAATAAAACAAATAAAAATATAAAAATACAAGAAACCTAGCCAAGCCTGGTAGTGTATGTCTGTAATCCCAGCTACTCAGTAGGCTGAGGCAGGGGAACCGCTTGAACTCAGGAGGTGGAGGTTGCAGTGAGCTGAGATGCACCACTGCACTCCAGCCTGGGCAACAGGGTGAGACTCCATCTCTTAAATTAAAAAATAAAAATAAATAAATAAATAAAAGAAAGAAAAGAAAAGAAAAAGAGGCTGGCTAAGCACAACAGCAATGGCTCATGCCTATAATCCCAGCACTATAGAAGGCTGAGGCAAGAGGATAACTTGAGGCCAGGAATTTGAGATCAGCCTAGGCAACATAGGGAGAACCTGTCTCTACAAAAAATTAGCTGAGTGTAGTGACACACATCTGTGGTCCCAGCTACTTGGGAGGCTGAGGTGAAAGGATCGGTTGAGCCCAGAAGGTTAAGGCTGAAGTGAGCAGTGATGGCACCACTGGATTCCAGCCTGGATGGCAAAGCAAGACTTTGCCTCAAAAAAAAAAAAAAAGGAGAGAGAGACTACTAAGTCTTCTGACTGTCTAGTGATATTATGAAATGTGTCTAAATCACTTTGTTAAAAATGTGGCCAGGCACCGTGGCTCATGCCTGTAATCCTAGCACTTTGGGAGGCTGAGGCAGGCAGATCACCTGAGGTCAGAAGTTCAAGACCAGCCTGGCCAATATGGCTAAACTGCATCTCAACTAAAAATACAAAAAAAATTAGCTAGGGGTGATGGTGGGCACTTGTAATCCCAGCTACTCAGGAGGCTGATGCATGAGAATCACTTGAACCCAGGAGGCAGAGGCTGCAGTGAGCCGAGATCACGCCACTGTACTCCAGCCTGGGCGACACAAAGAGACTACGTCTCAAAGACAAAAAACAAAAAAATTTAAGCACAGCTATCCTAGTCTGATCTCATTATTTTAAAATTACAAAGAAGAGCATTAAAATAACTCCCTTTCCCTTACATTCTCAAAAGAAGTTAGCCCTTTTCTTTTTTTTCTTTTTTTCTTTTTAATATAAAGACAAGCTTTCACCATGTTGTTGGTCAGGCTGGTCTTGAACTCCCAACCTCAGGTGATCTGCCTGCCTTGGCCTCCAAAGTGCTTGGATTACAGGTGTGAGCCAAGACGCCTGGCTAGCCCTTTTCAATAATGTTTAGAAAGCATACCGGGCAGCCAGGTGCTGTGGCTCATGCCTGTAATCCAGGCACTTCTGGAGGCCAAAGCAAGAGTACTGTTTGGGCTTAGGTGTTCGAGACTTCGTAGCTACTAAAAATAAAACAATTAGCCAGGTGTGGAGGCATAGGCCTGTAGTCCCTGCTATTCAGAAGGCTAAGGCAGGAGGATCACTTGTGACCAGGAGTTCACAGCTGCAGTAAGCTGTGATCTCGCCACTGCATACCAGCCTGGGCAACAGAGACCCTGTCTCTAAGAAAACAAAACAATAAAGAACAAGCCAGGCGCAATGGCTCACAGCTATAATCCCAGCACTCTGGGATGCTGAGGTGGGCAGATCAGGAGATCAATCAAGACCATCCTGGCTAACACAGTGAAACCCCGTCTCTACTAAAAATACAAAAATTAGCAGGATGCCGTGGCACGTGCCTATAATCCTAGCTACTCGGGAGGCTGAGGCACAAGAATTGCTTGAACCAAGGAGGTCGAGGTTGCAGTGAACCTTAGATCACACCACTATACTCCAGCCTGGTGACAGAGTGAGACTCCATCTCAAAAAAAAAAAGCGGGAGGTAGGGAGAGTTATACTTCATAGGTATTATCTGAAACTTCTACAGATCCTTTCTAAGCATTTTAAAGATGCTCCTGTTATACTGTAGGCCATAACACAACAGGATGCAGGTTCAGTGGATATTCAAAATCAAACCCTTATTAAGTGACTTCAAAAGCTACTCTCAGGTCAGGAGCAGTGGCTCACACCTGTAATCCCAGCACTTTGGCAGGCCAAGGCAGGAGGATCATTTGAGGTCAGGAGTTTGAGACCAGCCTGGCCAACATGTTGAAACTCCATCTCTACTGAAAATTCAAAAAAATTAGCCAGGTGTGGTGGTGCACACCTGCAGTCCCAGCTACTCGGGAGGCTCAGGCAGGAGAACTCCTTGACCTCAAAAGGGAGAGAGGTTGCAGTGAGCCTAGACTGGACCACTGTACTCCAACCTGGGCGACCAGGTGAGACTGTCTCAAAAAAAAAAAAAAGAAAAAGTTACTGTCACATTCATCCTATTATAGTTCTGCCACTTAGCACCTACTTCATAAAGGTAGTAATAGTTTGGCTGGGCACAGTGGCTCACGCCTGTAATCCCAACATTTTGGGACACCAAGGTGGGCAGATTACCTGAGGTTGGGAGTTCTAGACTAGCCTGACCAACATGGAGAAACCCCATCTCTACCAAAAATGCAAAAGTAGCTGGGTGTGGTGACACATGCTTGTAATCCCAGCTACTCGGGAGGCTGAGGCAGGAGAATCACTTGAACCCGGGAGGCAGAGGTTGCTGTGAGCCAAGATGAAGCCATTGCACTCTAGCCTGGGCAACAAGCGAAACTCCATCTCAAAAAAAAAAGAAAGCAATTAATAGTTAATACTTACACAGCACTTACTATATGCCAGGCACTATTCTAAATGTGTAATTACATCAGTTAATTTAATCACACAGCAAACCTATTAGTAAAGTACTATTACTGTCCCTATTTTATAGTTGAGAAAACTAAAGCACAGAAAAGGAAAGTGACCTTCCCAAGGAAAGTGACCCAGTGGCTCTCCCAGTAGAGGCAGGATATGTATACGGTAGTAGCCCAAAGTCAGGTTCTTAACCACTGTCTCCCCTCAGTTCATTAAGTTACTTAACCTCTCTTCTCCACCAAGAGAGTGGAGGAGCTAACAGGCCCACATGCTCTTTTCTGAATCCTCAAGCAGTAGACAGGCTTCAGAATTCACATTTTTTCTGGTTTTCAGAAGATAATAAGCATGCCATTATCAAGCATATTAATACTTCAGCAGTTAAATAAAATGCAAGCATACTCACACTGAATGGGATGGATAAACAGATAAAACAGCCTTACATCACTGCAAGTCAGATTAGGTTTTGTCACCAAAAAACTAACAAAATAAGTCCAGTTTTCAGAGCCTTTTGTATTTTCGAATTGCAGTTAACAAACTTGATAGAATTTTCAGCAACATTAAAGAATACATATACATGAGTACTTACACAGCCTAGTACACAGTAGGTAGGCAAAATATATGGTAGCTATTATATTAAAATTAAAATGTATTTGATTTTATTTTCTAAATATCACTGGATAATTTAAATAAAAGCTCCAGGTATTACAAGGGCAGTCTGCAGAGTACCCAAATAGATGGGGGGTGGGAGAGAAGATGACTTTAGCAACATTTAAAACAGTATCTTATAAAATCAACTGGTGGGAAGGGAGGCTGAAAAAATAAAGATCTTTCCAACCATAAAAAATTCTCAATCGTGGCCAGGCAAAGTGGCTCATGCCTGTAATCACAGCACTTTGGGAAGACCAGGCAGGCGGATCACTTGAGGCCAGGAGAGGAGTTCAAGACCAGTCTGGCCAACATGGTGAAACCCCATCTCTACTAAAATTAGAAAAAAAATCTGCTAGGTGCAGTGATGCACATCTGTAATCCCAACTACTCGGGAAGCTGACATACAAGAATCACTTGAACTTGCGAGGCAGAAGTTGCAGTGAGCCAAGATCTTGCTACTGTGCTCCAAGCTGGGCAACAGAGCAAGACTCTGTCTCAATAAAAGAAAAAAAAATTAATCTTTAAAGAAAAGTTTATTCAGTCTTCTTTCATAAATCACAGACAGCTCTGGATAGGGAAAGGTTTAAACTCTAATAATTTACATTTTGAATTCCCAAGCATGTGCCTTCAAACAATCCTCTAAAAAAACCTTACTGGATAATGAAGTTCGGAAATAAAAATAGAAACAACTATAGATATCGAAAACACTTATGCTTCAGTTTTTTCAAAAGAAAAAATAGTATCTGTATAGTATTAAAATTATTTAACTCCCTAAATGGAAATTCCTTTTTAAATAACTATCCAAGAAAATTATAACAGTCATAAAGTGGGCAAAATATTTTTAAGATCAGACAAATCTTGATTTCATTTTTGTATTAATACATCATTTACAGCAACATAATTGACATTTTACAAAAAAATTAAATGCCAGCATAAAAGAATCTCTTTTATGAGAGACCGAGGTTGGGGGATCACCTGAGGTCAGGAGTTCAAGACCAGCCTGGCCAATGTGGTGAAACTTCATCTCCATTAAAATTACAAAGAAACTAGCCAGGCATGGTGGCACACATCTGTGGTTCCAGCTGCTTGGTAGGCTGAGGCAGGAGAATTGCTTAAACCCGGGAGGCAGAGGTTATAGTGAGCCAAGATGGCGCCATTGCACTCTAGACTGGGTGACAGAATGAAACTGCATCTCAAAAAAAAAAAAAATCCTCAAATAAAGGTTACCTAACAACTTATTTTATTTTAGTCTTTAAATCCATTTCAAATTCAGTCATCCAGCACTTACTAAACACTGATCTGTGCCTAACAGGCTTCAAATCTGACATTTGTATTTCCTGTAATGAACAAGTAGGTTTCACTACTGCCAGGTCCAGGCCAATCAAGGCAAAACAGCATGTTATCTAACTTAAGACCTAGGACCAAATAGAAGAAATATGATTTCCAAAAGTGTCCAAAGTTCACTACATCAAACTGAAGAACAATTAATGTTTATAGCAAATAGCTGTTGCCTGGGTGAAAGAGGAACAGAGAATTCTTATTTCTAACTGCCAGGTTAACTACCCACCAAAACCATAAACTAAGTGGTATGGCAAAATATATTTAAGTACATTTTAATTAGAACAAGGTTGTTTTCAAATCTTGGAGAATTACATTCAAAAAATCTTGGAGAATATCATTCAAAGGGCATCTTAAATATATCTGCTGTTATCTACCATTTACAATTTTAGGCAATTTGTTTAAGTAACCTCTGAGCCTTGGTGTCTATCTATGAAATAGGGATTGCTGGGTGTGGTGGCCCACGCCTGTAATCCCAGCACTTTGGGAGGATCACAAGGTCAGGAGTTCAAAACCAGCCTAACCAATATGGTGAAACCCCATCTCTACTAAAAATATAAAAATTAGCCAGGCATGGTGGCATATGCCTATAGTCCCAGCTACTCAGGAGACTGAGGCAGAAGAGTCACTTGACTCCAGCCTCCGTCTCAAAAAAAAACAAAAAAAAAGAAAAAGAAATGGGGATTAATAGCATTTATTTCAAGTTAAATGAAACAATAATGTAAACAAAGTATTTGGCACATGACTGAACATAGAAATTGGAAATACATAGTAGCTACTATAAAATACAGAAAGTAAAACTTGGCAACCTTCTTAGATAGTAGAAATATTCAGGAAAAAATAAAAATTTTAAAATTTAAAACCTCACACATTAAAAAAAAATATGCAAAAAAGTCAAATTCAGTATTATAGGGATATGGGTTTTAAAAGGCTAAAATCCACTATTGTATGTAAGGCAACTACATAAAATTGGTTCAAGGGTAAAGAAATGAAAATTATGGACTACTTATAGATTCAGAAAATCATTTGCAAGACTAATTACCATCTCTACAATAAGGATTTAGATCAGCCACCCAAGTTGCCCATTCCCACATATAAAACATTGCTTAGAGGGCCAGGCGCGGTAGCTCATGCCTGTAATCACAGGATTTTGGGAGTCTGAGGCGGGTGGATCACCTGAGGTCGAGAGTTCAAGACCAGCCTAACCAACACGGAGAAACCTGTCTCTACTAAGAAATACAAAATTAGCCCGGCGTGATGGCACATGCCTATAATTCCAGCTACTTGGGAGGCTGAGGCAAGAGAATCGCTTGAATCCAGGAAGCAGAGACTGCAGTGAGCCGAGATTGCGCCATTGCACTTCAGCCTGGGCAGTAAGAGCAAAAAACACACACACACACACACACACACACACACACACACAAAATACATTGCTTAGTTTGCAATTATGTCTCATTGTTAATTAACAGCTGTTTTCTGAGACAGAGTCTCACTCTTTCACCGAGGCAGGAGTACAGTGAGGAGATCTCACCTCACTGCAACCTCCATCTCCAGGGCTCAAATGATTCTCATGTCTCAGCCTCTCAAGTAGCTAGGATTACAGGTGCACTTCACAATGTATGGCTAATTTTTTTTGTATTTTTAGTAGACCCGGGGTTTCGCCATGTTGGCCAGATGGTCTCGAACTCCTGGTCTCAAATGATCCTCCCTCCTCGGCCTCCCAAAGTGCTAGGTTACAAGCATGAGCCACTGTGATCAGCCTTAACCAGTAACCTTTAAAAGAGGCTTAACAGGCCGGGTGTGGTGTCTCAGGCCTGTAATCCTAGTACTTTGGGAGGCCGAGGTGGGTGGATCACCTGAGGTCAGGAGTTCAAGACCAGCCTGGCCATCATGGTGAAAACCCATCTTTTAAAAAAAAAAGAGGCTTAACAAATTTATCATTCTACTACTTTGGCAAACTACCCCCTAAAAATAAGTTATCTACAAATACAGTCCAAGAATCTTCTGTGTCAGAATCACTTTAATATGCAAAATGATGGAATAAAGCTCAGAAATCTATGCACATTTGTTTTGAGGACCACTGCCTAAAAGTGTATAGACATTCTATATTAAATTAACTAGAATGTAACTTATATTAAATCTACCTAGAATGTAACTTAATTTCCAATTATTTTCTTGCAATACCTGCCACTACAGCAAGCTTCTATTCTCCTGGTAGTGTGTGTCTGAATTTACTCAACAATTTAGGGAAAACAGGGCAAATAAATACCAAGAAACAATGATGTACTTTATAGACAAAAATAACTACTAACACATCTTTCATTTTTTATCAATATAAAATTAGCCATTACAGTGAAGATTATACATAATATATAAACTCTTTAGTAGTCCCCACAGAAAACCTATCTTAGGAAGATTAGACCTTGTTTCAAGAAGAGCTGTACTTTAAAATAGTACACAGTAAAGTACAGTCTTATTTTTATTTATTTTTGTTTTTTGAGACAGAGTTTTGCTCTTGTTGCCCAGGCTGGAGTGCAATGGCACGATCTCGGCTCACCACAACCTCCGCTTCCCAGGTTCAAGTGATTCTCCTGCCTCAGCCTCCCGAGTAGCTGGGATTATAGGTATGCACTACCACACCTGGCTAATTTTTATATTTTTAGTACAAACAGGGTTTCACCATGTTGGCCAGGCTGGTCTTGAACTCCTAACCTCAAGTGATCCACCCACCTTGGCCTCTCAAAGTGCCACTGCCACTGCACCCAGCCCATACAGTCTTAGTTACAGTAAGAGGTTGAAAATCTTATTCAAAATCCCAAGTCCAGGCCGGGCACAGTGGCTCATGCCTATAATCCCAGCACTTTGGGAGGCTGAGGCAGGCAGATCACCTGAGGTCAGGAGTTCAAGACCAGCCTGGCCAACATGGTAAAACCCCACCTCTACTAAAAATATAAAAATTAGCCAGGTGTGGTGACAGGCACCTGTAATCCCAGCTACTAAGCAGGCTGAGGCACAAGAACTGTTTCAACCTAGAAGTCAGAGGTTGCATGGAGCCAAGACCGCACCACTGCACTCCAGCCTGGGCAACAAAAGTTAGACTCCACCTCAAAAAAAAAAAAAAAAAAAGAAATCCCAAGTCCAGTAAAACATGCCTGGCATAGTTTGTTTATAACACACCTAGTTAGTGTATAAAATCTGCTTTTAAGTTTTATTTTTAATTCTATAATTTGTTACAGGATTCTTTATTTTTTCTTTTATTTTTATTTTTCTAGAGTAGCTTCTCTATAGACAGAGCAGGGTTACCCCCTCGGCATAGTGGCCCAGAGGATTCTTTAGACTCAGAATCAAACCAAGTTTAATGCCCAATAACAATCACTTCTGAAAAATATCATATTAATGCAACATGCAATGGAAGAACTCACTCTCAACACATACTGCACAGTAGTGGACGTCCTAAAGTTGTGTGGGTCAGAATGATTGGCACCTGCCTCTTCTCTGTTTCACTGTGTAAAGCCTTTATTGACATCTTGGCATATAAGCAGAATAATCACCAAAAAAGATTACTTTTAATGTACCACAACACAATCATTCAAGCATACTACCTGAGGGCCTAAGTTCTCAACCTGGACACTGTAGTATAAGCTACTGATACCACTACTCACTGCTTCACCAGAATGGCTGTATATTTTTCCCACCAAAAGTAGGGCTATTGCACCATACGTTTCATGGTCTCTGTAAAGAAAAGAAATCATTGTCTTGGTTTATATTTCCTCAAAAAACAAGCAAATTTTCTACAAACTGCTTTTAAGAATTTAGTGAAAACTGAAGTTTCCTAAGGCAATCATTAATTATTTTTAATGCAACAGTACCCCCATATACACACACAAAGTTGGTATTTGTAAAAACATCAATTCTGAAAAACAGCTAGTTACATCCTTTAATACACACGCACCACAAAATTAAAATGCACAAACATTTTTTTAAGAGATGGGGTCTCACTATGTTGCCAAGGCTGATTCAAACTCCAGGGTTCAAGCAGTCCTCCTGCCTCAACCTCCCAAACTGCTGGGATTACAGGCAAGAGCCACCATGCCCAGCCATACAGTTTTTATTTATTTATTGTTTTCTTGAGACAGAGTCTCACTCTGTTACCCAGGCTGGAGTGCAGCGGCACGATCTTGACTCACTGCAACCTCTGCCTGCCAGGTTCAAGCAATTCTCATGCCTCAGCCTCCTGAGCAGCTGGGATTACAGGTGCACACCACCACACCTGGCTAATTTTTGTATTTTTAGTAGATGGCATCTCAGCACTTTGGCCACGCTGGTCTCAAACTCCTGACCTTAAGTGATCCACCCATTCAGCCTCCCTAAGTGCTAGGATTATAGGCACGAGCCACTGCACCCAGCCAAACAAGTATTTTCAAGCACATTTACTTCATGATTCCTTATTTCATGTTATGTCTCCCTCCACAACAAAAAAAATGATTCAGAAAGACCTTTCAGGATTTTTACTTTTTTTTCCCCTGCCATTCAAAAGCTTCTGCAAGGAAGGTTTTTGGTTTTTTTTTTTTTAAGATGGGGTTTCACCATGATGGCCAGGCTGGTCTTGAACTCCTGACCTCAGGTGATCCACCCACCTCGGCCTCCCAAAGTGCTAGGATTACAGGCGTGAGCCACCGTGCCCAGCCTGCAAGTAAGTTTTTAAGGATTTATAACTATGGCTTTATAATTATGAGGAGTGAAGAACTACCTTTTCAGAAGCCTGGGCTGAAAGTTTTTGCTGTCTGCAAATTGTCTTGAGTGGTTCAATTTTCTTATGTCTGCAATTACTAAACCTGGGACTGTGTTTAAGGGATAGACCTAAAAGTTTGCAAGCAGGTAGGATATCCATAATCATTTCTACTGACCCAAAACAAGGAGAGGCTTTTAAGAGAGGCCCCAATAAGGCTGCGGTTCTTGTCCTTTCAGTTTGCTCCTGAGGGAAAATAACTATTTTAAAACAAGGAAATGCAAGAGGATGCAACTGGAAAAAAAAAAATATCCATAATGTAAAAAATTCTACAAAGTCCATGGGTTAACAGTAAATTGCAAGTGAATAAAAGTAACAGCTAAAAAGGACAAGACAATAAACCAATTGCAATGCATGAGCTTTATGTGGATCCTAATTTGAAAACTGAACAGTCTTGAGCTTTTTTTTTTTTTTTTTTTTTTGAGACGGAGTCTTACTCTGTCACCTGGGCTGGAGTGCAGTGGCACAATCTCAGCTCACTGCAGCCTCCACCTCCCAAGTTCCAGTGATTCTCTTGCCTCAGCCTCCGGAGTAGCTGGGATTACAGGCACATGCCACCAGGCCTGGCTAATTTTTGTATTTTTAGTAGAGATGGGGTTTCCCCATGTTGGCCAGGCTGGTCTCAAACTCTTGTCCTCAACTGATTCACCTGCCTCAGCCTCCTAAAGTGCTAGGATTACAGGCATGAGGCACCACCACTGGCCAAAGATCTGACATTTTAATAGTGACTGAATATTTGATTATATAAAAGAATTACTGCTATTATTTCAAGTAATAATGATAGCAAGATTGTCTTTTTTTTTTTTTTTTTGAGACAAGTCTTGCTCTGTCTCCAGGCTGGAGTGCAGTGGTGCAGTCTCGGCTCACTGCAACCTCCGCCTCCTGAGTTCAAGCAATTCTTCCACCTCAGCCTCCCGAGTAGCTGGGACCACAGGCGCGTATCACCACGCCCGGCTAATTTTTTTGTATTTTTAGTAGTGATGGGGTTTCACCGTGTTGGCCAAGATGGTCTCTATCTCTTTACCTTGTGATCCGCCCGACTCAGGCTCCGAAATGCTGGGATTACAGGCGTGAGCCACCTAACCCAACAAGATTGTCATTTTTAAAGTGCTTATCTTGGGTCAGGCGCAGTAGCTTAACACATGTGTAATCCCAGCACTTTGGGAGGCCAAGGCCGGTGGATCACCTGAGGTCAGGAGTTCCAGATCAGCCTGGTCAACATGGGGAAACCCCATCTCTACTAAAAATACAAAAAATTAGCCAGGCGTGGTAGCGTGCACCCATAGTCCCAGCTACTCGGGAGGCTGAGGCAAGAGAATCACTGGAACCTGGGAGGTAGAGGTTGCAGTGAGCCAAGATTGTGCCCCTGCACTCCAGCCTGGGCAAGAGCCAGACAGCATCTCAAAAAAAAAGAGAAAAAAAGTTCAACAAGGCCGGCTGTGGTAGCTTACGCCTGTAATCCCAGCACTTTGGGAGGCCGAGGCGGAAGGATCATTCAAGGTTGGGAGTTTGAGACCAGCCTGAAGAACATGGAGAAACCCCGTCTCTACTAAAAATATAAAATTACCCGGGTGTGATGGTGTATGCCTGTAATCCCAGCTACTCAAGAGGCTGAGGCAGGAGAATCGCTTGAATTTGGGAGGTAGTGGTTGTGGTGAGCTAAAATCATGCCATTGTACTCCAGCCTAGGCAACAAGACCAAAACTCTGTCTTAAAAAAAAAAAAATGTTCAACAAAAAGGCCGGGTACAGTGGTGCATGCCTGTAATCTGATTACTTTGGGAATCCAAGGTGGGCAGATCATCTGAGGTCAGGAGTTTGAGACCAGCTTGGCCAACATGGTAAAACCCGTTTCTACTAAAAATACAAAAATTATCCAGGCTTGGTGTTACAAGCAAATCTCAAAAAAAAAAAAAAGTTCAACAAAAATATGACACAAGCAAATAATTTATTATTTTGTCTAAAAATAATCATTTAAGCTGACTGCAGTGGCTCATGTCTGTAATACTAGCACTTTGGGAGGCTGAGGTGGGAGATTACTAGTGGCTTGAGGCCAGGAGGTTGCAACCAGCCTGGGTAACATAGCAAGACCCAGTTTCTACAAATTTTTTTTTTAACTCGCCAAGCATAGCAGCATGAGCCTCTAGTCCTCATGGGAGGCTGAGGTGAGAGGACTGCTTGGGCCCAGGAGTTCAAGGCTGTAGTGAGCTATGATCATACCACTGCACTCCAGCCTCTGTGATAAAGTGAGACTCTGTCTCTAAACAAATAAATAAAATAATCGAAACAGTTTAGAATCCTAAAGGAATGCTTATTATATGTCAAAATTACAAAAGCTGAGATTAAGGACAAAAAGGGAACACAAAAACCCAAACGGAATTTGTAGGGTTAATTGATTATTCTCATCTGCTAGTATTTAGACTATCTTCATTAGACATTGCTAATGAGCTCAGAAGCAAGCAGGTAATTTAAACTAAGAGAGGTGGGTATAAAACAACAGTGGCTGGGTGCTGTGGCTCATGCCTGTAATCCCAACACTTTGAAAGGCCGAGGCAGGTGAGCCTGGGCAACATGGCGAAACCCCATCTCCACCAAAAAGATGCAAATTAGCCAGGCATGGTGGCATGCACCTGTAGTTGCAGCTACTTGGGAGGCTGACGTGAGAGGATTGCTTGAGCCCAGGAGGTTGAGGCTGCAGTGAACTATGAACGTGCCACTGCATTCTAGCTTGGGTGACAGAGCAAGACCCTCTCTCAAAAAAAAAAAAAAACACAGTAAGGAGCACAGAGTAAACTAGAGAATGCATGCTTCATTTAAAGGCATCCAGTGTTTTATTAGATGGAGTCTCACTCTGTTGCCTGGGCTGGAGTATAGTGGCACGGTCTCAGCTCACTGCAGCCTCCACCTCCCAGGTTCCAGCAATTCTTCTGCCTTAACCTCCTCCTAAGTAGCTGGGATTACAGGCACATGCCACCAGGTCCGAATAATTTTTTGTATTTTTAGTAGAGACAGGGTTTCGCCATGTTGGCCAGGCTGGTCTTGAACTCCTGACCTCAGGTGATCCACCCACCTCAGCCTCCCAAATTGCCGGGACTACAGGCATGAGCCACCACACCAGGCCAGGCATCCAGACATCCAATGCTAAAACAAAGTCTGATTTTCACCAGATACTAAAAATATCCTCAAAATCACTGTATCATTTATGGGCCAAAGCAAATTACCTAGAAGGAGGATGTAACAAACCAGTATAGTATAGGGAAAACCAGGCCACCTGGTCATTCTGTTTATTTTACATATAAACTGAAGCATAAAGTTTGCTTGCGTCTAAGTGAACTGCCCAAAGCTAAATGAATTAGCCTAAGAACTAGAAACTAGAGCTTAGTGAGGCATAATGATTTGCCCAGAGTCACAGTGCTAATAGGAGAGGCCAGTACCAATACTAGAAATTAAAGCCCAAGCACCCTAACACTCTGTCCAGGTCAACAATTTACTATTTAGCACCACTTTATTTTCTTTCTTGGGTTATATGTGTCCAGCTCCATTTTTTTCACAGAATGATTCTCCTCAAAAATGTGTTCTTCAACCAAATAAATCTGAAAATAATGCAAAAAATAACACAACAGGGAGGGAAGAATTTCAAATGATCACAAAAGCAGACTCTTAGTCATCCACACACATATACTAAATCCTGTGTTCTAGACTCAAACATCTTTTTCCAAACCGTACATAGCTCTTCCAATTTTACAAAGACATTTATGTACTATGCATAACATCAGCATAAAATATGGAAGAAATTTATAAAAGCAATAACTAGCCCTTTTGAAGACTGAAGAAAAGCACAAATACATTTATGTATTTAGTCTCCCAAATGTTAATTCTTTTAACTATCTCACTAGAGAGGCAAGAACCAAAACTTCAGAGCTTCCTATGTATTCCCCAGTATTCAGCTAAGGAACTAGCTGAGTCTCCAGAGCCAGGTTTCATGGCTTTTACCCAACAAATGAATCTGCTTGGCTCCAACACCCATATCCTTTATACTATCCCCACACAGGCAAAGAAATCAAGAGAAGCACTAACTTCCAGAAATATGCAATTCTTTACTTTCTACTTAAAATAAAACTTAGCGCCCAACTAGCTAATATCCAAGTAGAAAAAGCCGAGGTTGCGGGCACAGTGCCTCATGCCTGTTATCCCAGCACTTTGGGAGGCCGAGGCAGGCAGATCATAAGGTCAGGAGTTCAAGACCAGCCTGGCCAACATGGTGAAACCCCATCTCTACCCAAAATACAAAAATTAGTCAGACTTGGTGGTGGGCACCTATAATCCCAGCTACTTGGGAGGCCAAGGCCCAAGAATCGCTTGAACCCAGGAGGTGAAGGTTGTAGTGAGCTGAGATCATGCTACTGTACTCCAGCCTGGGTAACAGATTGAGACTCCATCTCAAAAAAAAAAGAAAAAAGAAAAAGCAGAGATTTTAGAATGGGATCAACCTACATTTGAATCCTTGCTTTGCCACTTACAAGCTAACTGGACAAACTAAATGAGCCTCTATTTCCTCCTGTGTAAATGAAAAAAAACACTATCAAGGTTATAAAAAAACTAAAGCATGAGGTACAATGTCTGGCATATAATGGGCACTCAGTAGAAAGTTCGTTATATTTACCTAGAGGTTGAATTCAACGGCCAATTCAAATAAGATATTTTAAAGCAACTGATGAATATAGCCTTAATAGAGTCTATATAAAGTATCTTGGCTGGGTGCAGTGGCTCACGCCAGTAATCCCAACACTTTGGGAGTGTAGAAGTGGGAGGATCACTTGAGGCCAAGAATTGAGACCTGGTGAGGGGGCTCACACCTGTAATCCCAGCATTTAAGGAGGCCGAGGCAGGCGGATCACTTGAGGTCAGGAGTTCGAGATAAGCCTGGCCAACATGGTAAAACCCTGATTCTACCAGAATCGCTTGAACCCCGGAGGCAGAGGTTGCAGTGAGCCAAGATCATGCCATTGCACTCCAACCTGGACAACAGAGAAAGACTCCATCTCAAAAAAAAGAAAAAGAAAAAAAAAAAAGAGTTCAACCAGCCTCAGCAACACGGTGAGACCCCCGTCTTTACAAAATATTAAAACATTAGCCAGGCATGGACGGGCAAAATGGCTCATGCCTATAATCCCAGCACTCTGGGAGGCCAAGGCAGGCGGATCAAGAGGTCGAGGCAGGCAGATCAGGAGGTCAGGAGATCGAGACCAGCCTGGTCAATATGGTGAAACCCCGTCTCTACTGAAAAATACAAAAAATCAGGTGTGGTGGCGAGGCTACTCAGGGGGCTGAGGCAAGAGAATCACTTGAACCTGGGAGGTGGAGGGTGTAATGAGCCGAGACTGCACCGCTGCACTCCAGCCTGGGTGACAGAGTGACACTCCATCTCAAAAAAAAAAAAAAAAAAATTAGCCAGGCGTGGCAGTATGTATTTGTAGTCCCAACTATTTGGGAGCCTGAGGTGGAAGAACCCAGTGAGCTATGATCCCAGCACTGCACTCCAGCCTGTGCAACACAGCGAGACCCTGCCTCTTAAAAACAAAAACAAAATAACCACTATCTCCTGGATCCATCAGTAAACCCCAAAACTGCACATGAAAGTATGCAATCAGCCAGGTACGGTGGCTCACACCTGTAACCCCAGCACTTTGGGAGGCTGAGGCAGGTGGATCACTTGAGGTCAGGAGTTCGAAACCAGCCCAACCATGCTGGAGAAACCCCATCTCTACTAAAAATACAAAACAAAAATTAGCCGGGCAAGGTGGCACATGCCTGTAATCCTAGCTACTCAGGATCCTGAGGCAGAAGAATCGCTTGAACCCAGGAGGCGGAGGTTGCAGTGAGGTGAGATCATGCCACTGCCCTCCAGCCTGGGCAACAAGAGCAAAACTCCATCAATTTAAAAAAAAAAAAAAAAAAGTATGCAGTCAACATTAGTGCAAATTACAAAATATACTGACAAGTCCATTATTCCAGATTAAACTGTAAAAAAGGTATATACAACCAATCATTAGTCCAATAATAATTCCTTGACTTGCTAAATTTTAGACTCACAATGTTTGATTTCCTCAACATTTCCACCATTTTTTTTAAAACAGGGTCTTGCTCTGTCACCCAGGCTGGACTGTAATGGCATGATCTCAGCTCACTGTAACCTCCACCTCCAGGGCTCAAGAGATCCTCCCACCTCAACCTCCCAAGTAGCTGAGATCACAGGCACAAGCCACCACACTCCAGCCTAGGCGACAGAGGGAGATTCTGTCTCAGAAAAAATAAATAAATAAATAATAGGATCCTTTCAATTCAGAATATTCAAATGAAAAAGGTTCATATTAGGAACAGCTCTTCCAACAAAAGAAATTGCTGCTTATAAGCACTGTTAGCAAGAGACCAAAACTCAATTGCAATTCTCTACCAAAGAAAAATTTAAAAAAAATAAAGCACTAACACAATGAGCACTTATCCATTCTATTTCCAAAAACAACTTACCTTCTGCACCTTCCTTTTGCAGATTTGAAATCCAGATTCTCACACAATCACTGGCCATCTCTTCTGTTTGATTCAATAGCATACACACTACTGAGTGTCTCTCACTATTAAATACATCAATAGAAAGCACACTCACCTTATTCTGCTTTCTAATTATGAAAACAGAAGTGCAGGCCAGGTGCGGTGGCTCATGCCTGTAATTTCAGCACTTTGGGAGGCTGAGGCAGGAGGATCGCTTGAGCCCAGGAGTCTGAGACCAGCCTGGGCAACACAGTGAGACCCTGTCTCTATTCAATAAGTAAACAAACAAATATAAACAGAAGTGCAAATGCCCTCATCCAAAATTACTATTTTTTGAGACAATGTCTCACTGTGTCACCAGGCTGGAGTGCAGTGGCACAATCTCAGCTCACTGCAACCTCCACCTCCTGGGTTCAAGCAATTCTCCTGCCTCAGTCTCCCAAGTAGCTGGGACTAAAGGCGCGCACCACCACATGCAGCTAATTTTTGTATTTTTAGTACAGACAGGGTTTCCCCATGTTGGCCAGGATGGCCTCGATATCCTAACCTCATGATCCGCCTGCCTCAGCCTCCCAAAGTGCTGGGATTACAGGTGTGAGCCACCGCACCCAGCCAAAATTATTTTTTAAAAGATACTTGAGATTAATACAGAGTAACTGCTCTCAACTTTCCCCAAAAAAACGTCATACTTCAATATGAAATTTTTTTTTTTTTTTTAAGATGGGGTTTCACCATGATGGCCAGACTGGTCTTGAATTCCTGACCTCAGGTAATCCACCCACCTCGGCCTCCCAAAATGCTAGGATTACAGGCGTGAGCCACCATGCCTGGCCAATATGAAATTTTAAATGGCCTTTTTCCCTAAATGGGAAAGGATTCCTGTGTCTTCTTGGGAGAGTAAGCAGTTGAAGAGTAAAACATACTAATAAGCCATTGCAAACAGGTGAGATACCATCAGAGTGTGTGCTGTTGCAGGAAACAGAATGGAAAGCCGTGAATGGGAGTCTCTGCACTTCATATCTGCAAAAGAAGAGAATAAAAAGGTTAACTTGGCCGGGCGCGGTGGCTCACACTGTAATCTCAGCAGTTTGGGAGGCAGAGGAGGGCAGATCACGAGGTCAGGAGTTGGAGACCAGCTGACCAATATGGTGAAACCCCGTCTCTACTAAAAATGCAAAAATTCGCCGGGTATGGTGGTGGGCACCTGTAATCCCAGCTATTCAGGAGGCTGAGGCAGAAAAATCACTTGAACCCGAGAGGCAGAGGTTGCAGGGAGTCTAGATCGGCCACTGCACTCCAGCCTGGGAGACAGAGCAAGACTCCGACTCAAAAAAAAAAAAAAAAAGTTAATATAACTCCAGATTTAGATTCTCCTCCTGTTTAAAGCAGTGCCCAAAAACATTTTAAATCAAAAAATGAAAATGTGCTGGTTAAGCTAAGTTTGTAGATGAACTCAACCTTCTTGTTCTTAATACATAAACTGTATCCGCAGTGTTAAAAGTTATTTGAACATTTTTATGCTACACCACCTTGACATTAAAGGATTTAAAAAAAAAAATCTCCAATCTTTAAACTTTCCTTACAACTACCATTAAAATTAGCAAAATATGCCTCTCTATTGAAGAGTTAACCTAACAGGAATGACTTCTAACCTAAGAATTACAGTTAAAAGGTTCATTTTAACGAATGCTCTTCCCTCCCTAAGAAGTGACAGGTAAGCTTTTGGGAACCCCAATGTACACACCCATTTCTCCAACCCTGCTACAGTTAAACGTTAATTTTAGGACAAACAGACCAATGCCTCCTTGCAAGCAATGCCCACCCACCCAGCACCCCGTTCTCTGCAAAAAATCCATCTGCATTTTGCATTAACCCACTCGCCCCAGTGAGGGTGAGTCCAGGCCAAGTCGCAGAACACCGGGCGTGAGGATTGAGACCTGCGATCCCATCTGCACCCGCGCCCTCCCACCTGGTGGCACACCTGCCCCGCAGGCGCCCACCTGGGGCCGGGACCGCCCCCTCCCGGCCTCGCGCGCCTGCCCCACTCGGAGCGCGTTCCACGCGCCGCGCAGGGCCACAGGGCGGTGCAAGCGGCGGGGCCCCGGGCAGCGGGGAAGCGAGGGCTCTGAGAAAAGGGGCCGCCCGGGGCTCGCTCCCTCCCTGGAGACCCAGCGGACCGCAGCGTGCTGGGGGCGGACGCGGTACCTTTTGGACAGATCCATGAGGACCCCGGAGAAGAGCTTCTCCCCGAGCCGGAACGACACGACGAGAGCGTCCTCAATGATGTGGTCCAGCGTGACCCGCACCTCCGAGCCCGGGATCAGTTGCGACACCGTGGAGTCCCCGCCCGCCGGCGGCACAAGCGCCGGAGCTGCGGGCTGAGGCAGCGGCGGGTCCTCGCGCTCCTCAGGAGCCCGAGGCTGCTCCTGCGGCTGTGCAGAAGAAGGTGGAAGTTCGGGCCCTCCCTGAGGCGCGGCTACCGCCGACTCCGCCACCCGAACGGACAGTTTCTCCTCAGCCTCCAGCCCCGGCCCCGCCGCCTCCGGGCTGCGGGCGAGCTCCCCCGGTGGCGGCGGTGGCGGCGGGAGCGGTGGCTCCTCGGCCTGAGGAGCGGACTGCTGCCCGTCGGCCTCGCCATCCGGCACAGACGCTTCAGTGGCCGTGACCGGGAGGGAATCAGTGCCGGCCTCACTGCCGGGGATGGGCTCCATCTCCGGCTCGGCCTCGCCGGCGCCCCCCTCCCCGGGGGACGCTGCAGTCGCTGCCGCCTCTGCAGCCACGGCCGCCATTTTCTTCTTGGCTTCTCCCTCCTCCAACTCCGGCTGCAGCGGCGGCGGCGGCAGCGCTGCTTGGTTCCCTCGGCCTTCCCCTCCCTCCCGCGAACACTTTCGTCCCGCCCTTTCCCTGATGGTCGTTTTTGGCACCTCGCCATTGGTTCCATCCTACAGCCCTCCCGCACTTGTGATAGTTCATTGGCCAGGGGCGGACGTCTATCATGTAGTCAGTCAATCCTTCCCACGCAGAGTAGGAACTTCTCATTGGGCAGATGTGTTGTCAAGTGTGGAATCTGAGTGGAGGAATAGGGGGCGGAATCAAAGGGGGCGGGGGAAGTCATAAAAAAGGAGCCGTATACTCATCGCCTCTGGCTATTGGTTGGAGAAGGAAATAAAGTTTTATGGTTGGCCTACGCTCCTGCCCATTATCAGTCAGGTCTTCGGAGGTGGGAGAAAGGAGGGAATCAAGTAGCGTGCCACTTCTTTCAAAGGCGGCGGAGGGGAGGAGTAACAAGGGGATGCGGGAGGGGAAACCGCTTCCCAAGAATCTCTGCGTAGAGATCCTTAGAATAAATGTTATTTCTAGGCGCGGACTTCTTGCGGCCGCGTGTGGGCACGACAGGCTTCTTTGGAAAAGACAACGAAACTTTGAAATACAATCCTACAGACACTTTCTGAGTGCTTACTATGCTAGTCACTGCACTAGGTGCTGGGGTTTTACAATGTTCAAGACGTTCTCCATAACCTAATGGCAGCTGGCTCATGGCAGCCACTCCAGCTGCCATGAGGAGTACGAGGAGTATTTTCCTTGACTTCTCTCCACTTCCTAGGAACAAAGCACCTACGTATTAATATTTCAAAAGTAGGAAAATGCTCATGAAAGAAGAGAGCCATCCTCACTGGATTAAACTGATGACTGTTCCAGAAAGGAATCCTGAGACATTGCTGGACTGATATGTGAACACTGCTTGTTCTCCAAATCCGCTGCAAAGTGGACGCACCTGGTGCCTGCTAAAGCCTTTTTCTTTCCTGGCTTCTACGCCACGAGAACAAAGCTCTCTCTCTTCAGTGTCCTGACGTCCCGACTTCTCTTACTCCCACGGCAAGTCTCCGTTTGTTATCTCTGGAAGAATCTACTGTACCTATTTCTCTCAATGGCACCTCAGAGTCAGCCTTTCCTCTGGGTGAATGCCTACAGGAGAGAGGGAAGAAAAGCTGCTAGCACTCAGTGTGAAAAACTAAAATCCTAAAGAATAATTACAGCTAGTGTCTTTTGAGTACCATGTACCAGGCACTAGTACAAACACTATAGCATATCATCTCAATCCTTAAAATTTCGAGACACAAAGAGGGTGTCCAAGGTTACTCGGCTTGTAAATTGCATAGTCAGAATTTCAGTTTTACGTGGAAAAGGCTGAAAATAGCAATAAACAAATATCGCCATATGCTCTGCCTATTTCAAACCAAGTGGCTCTTGGGGAAAGGCCAGTAGAAGATCTCAATCAGGGAAGTTTCAGAATATCACTTAAAAATACAGAAAGAAACAAATGTACTTAGTGTTCATTTTGTACCAGAGATTTTCCCAAAAGCTCTCACTTAAAATCTTGTGAGTTAAATCTTCTCTCTCTTTTAAAGATGAGGAAGCCGAGCCTTAGCCATGGTAAACATCTTAAGGGGACCAGGCAGGGTAGCTCAAGCCTGTAATCCCAGCAATTTGAGAGGCCAAGGTGGGCGGATCACCTGAGGTCAGGAGTTTGAGACCAGCCTGACCAACATGGTGAAAACCCGTCTCTACTTAAAATACAAAATTAGCAGGGTGTGGTAGCAGGCACCTGTAATCCCAGCTACTTGTAAGGCTGAGGCAGGAGAATCACTTGAACCCGGGAGGCAGAAGCTGCAGTGAGCCAAGATCATGACATTGCACTCCAGCCTGGGCAACAAGAGTGAAATTCCATCTCAAAAAAATAAAAAATAAAAATAAATAAGATCTTAAAGGTCACACAGCTACCTAGCAGCAGATACTATCTAACCTGGGTCCTTCCAAGTACATGACTTTCACTCAATCATTCATTCAACAAAGTTATCTCCTACAGACTAGATACTTGCAGTAAGCACAGATTCTGCCTTATAAGGTTTTCACCGTAATACTTTGTCTATAGCTCACTATAATCAACTAATTAAACACAACATGTAGTCTATGAAACGCCTAGACCCTGATGTCTCACATCGTATAATCTCCCACAAGGAGAAAAATACAGTTCAGGTCGTGGGAACTGATGACTTCTTGTAGTAATTCATTGTAAGATGCTGCAATGAGTAATTTACATTTCAAATTCATAGCAGATTGTGGTATACCAAGTCACTGTCATAAGCCACCATTCCATCCTGTAACTCAAGAGCTACTACTGAAAAAAAGAAAAAAAAGGGCTACTACTGGCTCCCAATGCTCACATGGAGCATACCTTCTTCTGCTTGGCTTTCAAAGCCCTCTCTGTATTTGCACCTTACCTTTCAAGGTCTCTTCTCCACTACTCTTAAAGCCTCCTAATACGAGAAGGATTTGGTCCTATATTGGTCATTCACTTATTCATTCATTCAACAAATAGATATTAAATGTTTCAGTTACTGAACTAGTCATGCAGAAGGCATGCAATAAAGAATACAAAAGGGCCAGGCACAGTGGCTTATGCCTGTAATCCAAGCACTTTGGGAGGCCAAGGCGGGTGGACCATTAGGTCAGGAGTTCAAAACCAGCCTGGCCAACATGATGAAACCCCATCTCTACTAAAAATACCAAAAATTACCCAGGCGTGGTGGCAGGTGCCTGTAATCCCAGCTACTCGAGAGGTTGAGACAGGAGAATCACTTGAACCCAGGGGGCGGAGGTTGCAGTGAGCCCAGATCACACCACTGCACTCCAGCCTGAGCAACAGAGCAAGACTCCGTTTCAAAAAAAAAACAAAAAAGAGGTCGGGCATGGTGGCTCACGCCTGTAATCCAAGCACTTTGGAGGCCAAGGCGGGCGGATCACCTGAGGTCGGGAGTTCAAAACCAGCCTGACCAACATGGTGAAACCCCATCTTAAAAAAAAAAAATACAAAAGATATCACTTGAGTTCAGAAGTTCAAGACCAGCCTGGGCAACACAGTGAAACCCCTATGTATCTATATCTATATGCACACACACACATATTTCATTCATATATATATATAAATGAAATGTGTGTGTGTGTGTGTGTGTGTATAATCATATATGAAGGAAATATGATACCTGCAGTGAGCACACACAGATTCTGCCTTATAGGGTTTTCACTGTAATACTTTGTCTGTAGTTCACCATAATCAACTAATTAAACATATTCATATATATATGAATGAAATATGTGTGTGTATATAGATATAGATATATCATAGATCTATATAATAGATAAATGTATATGAATAAAATATATATGGTGAGTGTGTGTGTACATATATATGTGAATAAAAGATTTAGTAACTGCCCTCTTGAGGATTATTTTTCTAGTTGGGGAACTGGAAAATGAGCAAACAGTGAGTAAACAAGATAATCACAGATGTGTGCAATATCATGAGATAAATAAATAGAGTGAGGGAATAGAAATAGCTGGCAGAAGGGCTGAACGGTGTCTCCTTTAGAGAAGGTGGTCACAAAAGCCCCCTCTCAGGATTAAGGAAAAGGCAGCCAGCTATTGACTTTGCTGGATGAACACTTGGATCAAAAGGAATAGCAATTGCTTGAAGTTCTGAGGCAAAAGAGGGCTTGGCTTGTTCCAGAAACAGAAGGAAGACCAATCTGGCTAAGGAATGAGCAAGAAATTCAGAGATGAGGTTGAAAAGGAAAACAGGGCTGGGCACAGTGGCTCACGCCTGTAATCCCAGCACTTTGGGAGGCCAAGGTGGCCGGATCATGAGGTCAGGAGATCAAGACCATCTTGATCTTGTTTTTTGGTGAAACTCTGTCTCTACAAAAATACAAAAATTAGCTGGGCATGGTGGCGCAGCCTGTAGTCCCAGCTACTCGGGAGGCTGAGGTAGGAGAATTGCTTGAACCCAGGAGGTGGAGGTTGCGGTGAGCCGAGATCGTGCCATTGCACTCCAGCCTGGGTAATAAGAGTGAAACTCCGTCTCAAAAAAAAATAAAATTAAAATTAAAAATAAGGTTGGGCATGGTGGCTCATGCCTGTAATCCCAGCACTTTGGGAGTCTGAGGTGGGTGGAGACCAGCCCAACCAACATGGAGAAACCCCATCTCAACTAAAAATACAAAAATTACCCCAGCGTGGTGGTGCACGCCTGAAATCCCAGCTACTTGGAAGGCTGAGGCAAGAGAATTGTTTGAACCCAGGAGGCAGAGGTTGCAGTGAGCTGAGATTGCGCCATTGTACTCCAGCCTGGGTAACAAGAGTGAAACTCCATCTCAAAAAAATAAGTAAATAAATTACCAAACTTGAGTAAGTCTAAGTAAAAGCCCAAACACAAGGGTATTGATCCCTGGAGAGGAATAACTATGGCTAAATATAGCTTAGTGGTTTTCTCTGGGTCTGGTTTCTCAGGAAATAGTTATAGACAGAAGACAACATAGAGAACATGGCCAAGTTTGAAGAAATGAGTGAATCGCTCCTCCTGTTTTGGGCCTATTTCTGACTAGGTAATCAATATTTCTTTTCTAGGATTAGATCACCTGCTCCCAGACCAAGGCTGTGATGGATAACTACTGACAAATATGTTATTCATTGCTTCTGCCTCTGTGTGTGTGTGTGTGTGTGTGACAGAGAGAGAGAGAGAGAGTCAGTAGTTCTCAGTGTATCATGTATAGGGGGATCTCTCTAGAATCTGCTAAAAAGTTATTTTGTGCATATTATATGATTTTTTTTTTTTTTGAGACAGAGTCTCACTCTGTCACCCAGGCTGGAGTGCATTGGTGCGATCTCAGCTCACTGCAACCTCCACCCCTGGGTTCAAGTGACTCTCAGGCCTCAGCCTCCCAAGGAGCTGAGATTACAGGTGCACATCACCATGCCTGGCTAACTTTTGTATTTTTAGTAGAGACGGGGTTTCACCATGTTGGCCCAATTGGTCTTGAATTCCTGACCTCAAGTAATATGCCCACGTTTGCCTCCCAAAGTGCTGGATGATAGATGTGAGCCACTGCATCTGACTGATATTATTTATATATGGTATAAAACCAAACAAAACAAATTTATGCTGTTTGAAGTCAGGATGGGGGTGACTCTTGATAGGAGATGAGGAGGAACAGCACAACTAGTGACTGAAAGAGAATATAAGTGTTGCTTTTTGGGATTCTGATAATTTCTGATTCTTGATCTGGGTACTGTTTACACAAATATGTTCAGCTTTTAATAATTCATCAAGCTCTGCAGTTATGTGTAGTTTTCTATAAGTATATTTATATCAGTTATTTATAACTGCTAGTGGTCTTAGTGGCTTAACAACATACATTTATTTCATCACAATGTCTCAGAATGAGAAACGCAGGCAAGGCGTAACTAAGACCTGTCTTTCAGTCTCTCACAAGACTGCAAATCAAGGTGTCAGCTGGGGGTGTGGTTTCACCTGAAAGCTCAACTAGGGAAGGGTGTATATGATGATTAATTTTATGTGCCAGGTTCACTGAGGCAAGGGGTACCCAGATTAAACCATATTTCTGGAGTGTTGAGAGGCTGTTTCCAAATGAGATTAGCATTTGAATTAGTGGACTCAGTAAAGTGGATGAACCTCAGCAATATGGGTGGGCATCATGCAAGCTGTTCAGCAGATGAATAGAGCAAAAGGCCAACAAAGGAGGAATTCACCCCTTTTGCTGCTTGCCTGCCTGTTGGAGCTGCAACATCAGTCTTCTCCTGTCCTTAGACTGGGATGTACATCATCAGCTCCCCAGATTCTCAGGCATTTGGACCTGGACTAGAGTAACACAAGGCTCTCCTGGGTCCCTAGCTTGCAGTTGACAGATTAAGCAACTTCATAGCCTCTGCAATCAAGTGATCCAATTCCTAAGGATAAATTTCTTCCAAAATACATATATTTGGGGATATGTATTTTGGAAGTACACTTCCAAGGTCACTCACATTTTCATCTACAGCAAGCTTGTCCAACCTGCGGCCCATGGGCCACACGCAGCCTGATACAAATTCGTCAACTTTCTTAAAATATTATGAGAATTTTTTTCTTTTTCTTTCTTTCTTTCTTTTTAGTTCAGCGGCTATTGTTAGTGTTAGTGTATTTTATGTGTGGCCTAATTCTTCTTCTTCCAGTGTGGTCCAGGGAAGCCAAAATATTGGACACCACTGATTTACGGGATTCAGTTCCTTGGTGGCTGCTGACCAGAGGCTGCCCTCAGCTAATTGCCACATGGGTCTGATCCATAGCACAGTAAAAGCATGCAACTTGCTTTGTCAGAGTAAGCATACGAGAAGAGCCAGAGAAAAAAATGGTGTGACCAAGAAAGAACTCACAGTCTTTTGTCATCTGATCTCAGAAGAGGCATTCCAGCACTTTTGCTGTTCTCTGTTCAGAAGCAAGTCACCTGGTTCAGCTATTTACAAAGAGAGAGAGTTCCACAAGGGCACATATGCCAAGAGACAGGGATCATTGAGAGCAATTTCAAAAACTGATACCACACAACTTAAAAGTTTGAAGAAATGAAAACAAAAGATTTCAGATGGGCCAGGTGTAGTGGCTCATGCCTACAATCCCAGCACTTTGGGAGGCCAAGGCAGGCAGATCACCTCAAATCAGTAATTCGAGTCCGATGTGACCAACATGGTAAAACCCTGTTTTGGTTTGGCAAATCTCTACTAAAAATACAAAAATTAGCCAAGCATGGTAGTGGACGCCTGTAATCCCAGCTACTTGGGAGGCTGAGGCAGGAGAATCACTTGACCCAGGAAGCAGAGGTTGCAGTGAGACAAGACCACACCATTGCACTAATCAAGTAATAAAATTTGGGCCCTATCCTGAAACATCTTCCCTATAGTCTTGGGGTATCCTTTCACATGGCTCCCCCTTTTTCTTTGTATATTCCTAACAATTACCATGTCAATAATTTCTTAAAAATTGACCTCACAGGGGCTGGGCATGGTGGCTCATGCCTGTAATCCAAGCACTTTGGAGGCCAAGGTGGGCGGATTACATGTGGTCAGGAGTTCTAGACCAGCCTGACCAACATGGTGAAACCCCATCTTAAAAAAAAAAAAAAAATTGACCTCACAGGCACCACTTTGGAGGGAGTGGTTCTTGGTGAACCACTTGGTTTGCCTGGGACTGAGGGGTTTCCTGGCATGCAGGACTTTCAGTGTTAAAAGTGGGTCACTGAAGCCGGGCTCACACCTGTAATCTTAGCACTTTGAGAGGCCGAGGCGGGCAGATCACCTGAGGTCAGAAGTTCAAGATCAGCCTGGCCAACACATAGCTAAATCCTGTCTCTACTAAAAATACAAAAATTAGCCAGGTATGGTGGTGTGCACCTATAATCCCAGCTACTCAGGAGGGTGAGACAGGAGAATTGCTTGAACCCAGGAGGCAGAGGTTGCAGTGAACCACTGCACTCCAACCTGGGCAACAAAGCAAGACTTCATATCAAAAAAAAAAAAAGGTAGAATGCTGCTGGGTAAATCATGATGGTTGGACAGGCTTCATGCAATGCCTTTTGCAGAAATGAACACTAATTACTGCAACAACCCAGCAAGGAACCGAAGCCTCAGAAAGGTCAAAGAAAACTTTGAAAGCTGAAGATGGGGATTAGGATGGGACTAGGCTTGTCAGTCTCCAAAGAATGCACTCTTGGCAAGTTTGATCTTTTGGCTATTTCTTTGTTTGCTTAGTCATCTCTTGGGACAGGATCCTTGGGCAAATGGCTTATTGGTGTGCATTTTCTGGTCAAAACTTCTAGCTCCAAGCCCACAAGTCAAATCTGATCTTAGATTCTAAACACCCCTGATTGTACCCATCACCTTAAAAAAATTCTAGAAACATTTATTTACTTGACTTTCTTATCAGCTATTAGATTGCTCTTTTTTTTATTTTTATTTTTTTGAGACAAAGTCTCCCTCCGTCACCTGAGCTAGAGTTCAGTGGTGCGATCTCGGCTCACTGCAACCCCCGCCTCCCAGGGCTTAGGTGATTCTCCCACCTCAGCATCCCAAGTAGCTGGGAATACAGACACATATAACCACATCTGGCTAATTTTTGTTTTTTTGTAGAGATAGGATTTCACTATGTTGCCCAGGCTGGTCTTATACTCCTGAGCTCACGCAATCCACCTGCCTCCACCTCCCTAAGTGTTTTGGAAGGCCAAGCGGGAAGATCGCTTGAGCTCAGGAGTTGGAGACCAGCCTGGACAACAAAGCAAGACCTTGTGTCGATTAAAAAAGTAATAATTTTGTGTGTGGGTGGGGGGCAGGGTCTCATTCTCTTGCCCAGGCTGGAGTACAGTGGCACGATCTTGGTTCACTGCAACCTCTGCCTCCTGGGTTCAAGCGATTCTCCTGCCTCGGCCTCCTAAGTAGCTGGAATCACAGGTGCACATGACCATGTCTGGCTAATTTTTGTATTTTTGGTAGAGCTGGGTTTTCACCATGTTGGCCAGGCTGGTCTGGAACTCCTGACCTCAAGAGATCCTCCCATCTTGGCCTCCCAAAGCACTGGGATTACAGGAATGAGCCACTGCACCTGGTCAAAATAATTTTTTTGATTAGCTGGGTTTAATGGTGCACCCTTACAGTTCAGCTACTTGGGAGACTGAGGCAGGACGCTTAAGCCCAGGAGTCTGAGGCTGCAGTGAGCTATAATCATGCACTACACTCTAGTCAGGGCAACAGAGCCAGTCCCTCTGTCAGAAACAAATGAACAGGGTGGACGTGGTTGCTCAAGCCTATAATCCCAGCACTTTGAGAGGGTGATGTAGCGAATCACCTGAGGTCAGGAGTTCCAGACCAGCCTGGCCAACATGGCGAAAACTTGTCTCTATTAAAAATACAAAAATTAGCTGGGTGTGGTGGCGAGTGTCTGTAATCCCAGCTACTTGGGAGGCTGAGGCAGGAGAATCACTGGAACCCCGGACGTGGAGGTTGCAGAGAACTGAGATCGCACAACTGCACTCCAGCCTGAGCAACAGAGTGAGACTCTGTTTCAAAAAAATATATATATATACACCTACATATATATACATATACATATATATATACATATACATACATGTATGTTTGTGAGCCCAGCACAGTGGCTCATGCTTATAGTCCCAGCAACTTGGTAGACTAAGGTAGGAGGATTGCTTGAGCAAGGGAGGTCGAGGCTGGAGGGAGCAATCATTGTGCCACTGTACTCCAGCCTTGACTACAGAGTGAGACTCGGTCTCGAAATAAAAATAATTCATAGAATTGGTAAACAAATGACCGAATAAGAAAATAGTTATTTCTAGGTGGTACAATTAATGAGGAGTTTCTTTTCTTTTTGGCTATCTAGATGTCTCAATTATCCTAATTTTCTAAATTTTCTACAGAGATCATTTTTTTTTTTTTGAAGCAGAGTCTTGCTCTGTTGCCCAGGCTGGAGTGCAGTGACGCAACCTTGGCTCACTGCAACCTCCGCCTTCTGGGTTCAAGCGAGTGTCCTGCTTCAGCCCCCTGAGTAGCTAGGACTATCGACACACGCCACCACGCCCAGCTAATTTTTTGTATTTTCAGTAGAGATGGGGTTTCATCATATTAGCCATGACGGTCTCAATCTCCTAGCCTCATGATCCACCCATCTCGGCCTCCCAAAGTGCCGGGATTACAGGCGTGAGCCACCGCCTCCCGGCCAGTGAACATGTATTTCTTAACGGGGAATCTTTACATTGTTTCTTTGGCAAGTAAATACATAAATAAATGAATAAAATAGGGCCTGGGTTGCCTAGTAATAGGAAGATCCCAAACGTGGGTTTTCTAGACAGGGTTTGCAGAAAAACGGGCGTGACTGGGTTCCCCGGGATCTGATGGGTTGGAGGGACAGAGAGTTCTCCTACAAGAAGCCAGAGCTCCACCAGACTGGCATTTTGTTCTCCTTTGGGTCACGGCACATTTTTT